>JAODAL010023207.1:17500-63151 GCA_025379985.1 Phyllomedusa bahiana
CTTGAGATTTTATTGTATGCTACCCAGTTTGAAGACACCATGTGCCAAATGCGGCAAAGCAGCAAAAAACATATGAGTCTTATTCATATATCACAGCAAGAACAATATTCTTTTCTTTGTATGCTTCATTGTTGCATCTGTGAATATAGAGCTGATGTGACTTGCCAAAAAACTCCAGTTTTGTTTCATCTGTCCAAAGGACATTCTGCCAGAAACTTTTTGCCTTGTCAATATGCATTTTGGCAAATTCCACTATCGTTTATTTATGATTTGTTTTCCACACTGGCTTCCTCCTCCTTGGTCGTCAACGTCTTCCATTAAGTCACCGCTGCAAAAAGGAAAATATACAGTCCCGTCACTGCCGATCGGCATCAATCATCCATGGTCAGCATTTGTATATGGACCATAATATTCATAAATGACAATGTGGTGCTCAGTGAAAAAGATAGACAAATTTCAAATCAATAGCAGAACGTAGAGTACAATCCATGGCACTCACCAGGTCATTGGAGGCCTAGAGGAAACGCATGTGTTCTGTCCCTCCGCAATGATATGTTGCTACAATAAAGAAGAATTTTAATGACCTGGTGAGTGCCGTGGATTGTACTCTTCGTCTCACTATAGTCTTCCATTAAGTCCACTTTGGCAAAGACAGTGATGGACAGTGCAATCTGACACTGATGTACATTGACCTTGAAGTCCACCTCTAGTCATCTTGGAAATTTTTCTGGGTTCTTTTGTTGCCATTCGTATTATCCATCTCTACAATTTGTAATCAATTTTCCTCTTGCAGCCACATCCAGGGAGGTTGGCAACAGTCCCACAACCTTAAACTTCTGCATAATACGTGCAACTGTAGTAACAGGAACGACAAGCTGTTTGGAGATGGTTTTAATGCCTTTACCTTTAACATGTTTGTCTATCATTTTCTTTCTAATCTCCTAGGACAACTCTCTCTTAGCTTCCTTTGGTCCATGTTCAGTGTGGTACACACCATTATACCAAACAGCAAGGTGACTACTTTCCACCCTTTAAATAGGCAGACTGACTGATTATATGTTTGAAGACACCTATGATGCTAATTATAGGATACACCTTAGTTTAATATGTCCCTATTGTCAATTTATTTTTGATCTTTTCAAGGGGTACCATCATTTTTTTTATTATTATTATTATTATTATTATTATTATTGCACCACAATTAAAAGCCAATGTTTGATTTTCAGTCAATTTCAATTTATTATCACTTTTGACTGTGTCAAGTTATTTCAGTGACTGATGAACAAGTAGGTTAATTAATAATCATGATTAAGAAAGGGCTAAGCTGGCTTTGCACATTAGATAAAAGTCATCCAAACCAAGTATTCATTTGAGATACACTACATTGTCAAAAGTTTGTGGACTCCCTCCTAATCACAAAATGTTGATGTTTCACCCACATCCATTGCAAACATGCATAAAATCAAGCACACAACCATGCAATCTCCATAGACAAACAGTAGTAGTAGTAGTAGTAGTAGAAGTAGTAGTATGGGTCATACTAAGGACCTCAGTAATTTCAAACATATTCATGGGATACTATTTGTGCAACAACTTAGTTTGTGAAATTTCAGAGCTGGCCAAGAAGTCTCGTCTACTGTACGTGCATTTTTTGTGAAGTAGGAATATTGAGAAGTAACCACAGTTCAGCCATGAAGTATTAGACCACACAGAGTGGGGCCACTAAATGCTGGCACCTGTGGGATGTAAGGATTGATGATCATCTGAAGCATCACTTACTGCACAATTCCACAGCACCTTTGGAAGAAACTGGGTTTCTATGGTCAAGTAACTTTACACAAATGTTTGTATCTCAGCCTGGATCACCAAAGGGGGAAGGGAACGGGAGCATTTCTGGTGCAGTCAGTGTCTTATTATGTACCTTACTGGACCCTGGAGATGTCTCCTGTGGTGACCGGAGCTTTGATCATTCAGCTCGGTTAACTTAAGGTTGGGGGCACTAGAGACTGCCCAGAGGAAACAGAAAAAGTGGAGGTTAGTAGCATACCTCCCAACTTTTCGAGATTGCAAAGAGGGACACATCAGGCCCTGCCTCCAACCATACCCAAACAAATTACATCACACCAGGACATGCCCCCTAACCACGCCCACACATACATCCCAGTTTTTTGGGACAGCCAAAAAGGGACATTTATGATTAAATGTATAAAAGATATTATTTTTATTAAAATATTATTATAAAAACCACTGGAATTTAGACATTTTCATGATTGAATTGCTTCCAATGATGAAATAGTTTTTTTAATCTAATATACAGTTAGGAAGCCGTTAAAGCAATATAGACAGTTTATTTCACAAATGAAAAAGAGGGACATTTATAGAGCTAAGAGGGACAGAAGGACATGGGTTAAAAATAGGGACTGTCCCTCCAAAATAGGGACACTTGGGAGGTATGTAGTAGTATTAGTGGGAGTTGTAATATTTGTTGTAGTAGAGTGAATTAGTGGATTTGTGTGATTCAAAGAAGGAGGAGGCCAGGATCGCTGTTGTGACGAAAACCAATTAGATTAGTGTGATGTTAAACAGTAAGAGGCCGGTATCTGAGTTGCGCACCAGAACCAGGGACACGAGGGACTGAGTTGGAGACCGGCATCTTTGAGAGAAGAAGATTTGGACCTATGTGTGGACCTTCTTAGAGCAAGGCGTTGAGCTGGGGTAAACACCTCTAAGGACTATAAGCAAAATACCAGTGTTGGCACTTATTTCTGGATGTTAAGTGGGTTAATACTTCGGCAACAATAAATTTAGCTTGTGCTATACCCCCACATCTACATTCACTCTGTTAATTGTGTGTTGATTTTACGGATCCCCGTGACAAGATGACTGCATATTTTTGGCCATATAGTGTAGCTTGTAGCCCATTGACAACAAGAAATTTCTCCTGACTCCATCAGACTCACTTTTACACTTTTGGCTGGCCGTGCATGTTTATTTCAGTGGGGAGATAGGAATAAGCTTTGGCCAGACCTCTATGACATTGGCTCATTTCGGGCAAGAGCAAAGAATAGACATGTTGGAATCTGAGGGACAACTAAACATGATAATGTTGGCTGATCCTGATTAAAGGGGTTGTCTCACTACATCGATTCATCTGACCTCAGTCCTGTTTTCTTGGTTTCACTTTGAATTCAGGGTGTGTTTACTGGCTTCTACTAGGCTGCAGTAGAAGCCAGGTCTGTAGCTATAGCAACCAGCGCTGGCAGCCTATCAGGAGAGATTGAACAGGTCTGTAGCTATAGTGACCAGTGCTGGCAGCCTATCAGGAGAGATTGAACAGGTCTGTAGCTATAGCGATCAGCGCTGGCAGCCTATCAGGAGAGATCAAACAGGTCTGTAGCTATAGCAACCAGTGCTGACAGCCTATTAGGAGAGATCAAACAGATCAGTAGCTATAGTGACCTGAGGAGCTGATGCAGCCCATACAAGAGGGGATATCTAGGAATATGTAGGACACTATTAGTGGACATATATTGCAAAGTGACTTGTTCTTGCAAGATCTTTAACATAAAAAGCAATACTTGTAGTGAGACAACCCCTTTAAAATCAGCAGGTTTGGACAACTTTTATCTCAATTGTATGAATACCTTTAGTGTAAGGTAGAGTTTGAAGAGTTAGTGAAGTTGAAACATAACATAATGGTGTGAAAAAAGAAAGACATTCGGAAATGTAGAAGATGCACTCAAACTCCGATTAAAGTCATGAACATTTCGACTTCTTACCTGACTTCAGACCTATAGAGTAGAAGGATAGCCCTTTATTACCTGCATTTAAATAAAAAAAAAAAAAAAAAATAAATTAAACATTATATATTAATAATGATAATTAACTTTACATTCAATTACGTATACTTACGGGAAACCGGTTTGTGTTTGGCAAATACATGGATTCAAATACAGTATCTCACAAAAGTCAGTACACCCCTCACATTTTGTAAATATTGCATCATATCTTTTCGTGGGCAACACTGAGGATATGACACTTTGATACAATGTAAAGTAGTCGGTGTACAGCTTGTATAACAGTGTAAATCTAGTGTGCCCTGAAAATAACTCAACACAGCCTTCAATGTCTAAACTACTGGAAACAAATGTGAGTACACCCGTAACTGAAAAAGTGAGAGCATCAATATATTGTGTTGCCACCATTATTTTCTAGGACTGCCTTAACTCTCTTGGGCATGATATGGGTCATATTGGAGGTGTGTTTGGGGTCAATATCATGTTGGAATACTGCCATGTGGCACAGTTTCTGGAGAGTGGGGATCATGCTCTGCTTCAGTATGTAACAGTACATGTTGGCATTCAAGAACTGTAGCTCCACACAGCCAGCAGCACTCATGCATCTCTAAACTACGACACTCCCACCACCATGCTTGACTGTAGGCAAGATACACTTGTCTTTGTACTCCTCACCTGGTTGCTGTGACACACACTTGACACTATCTGAACCAAGTAAGTTTATCTTGGTCTAATCAGAGCACAGGACATGGTTTCAGTAATTCATGTCCTTAGTCTGCTTGTCTTCAGCAAACTGTTCGTGGGCTTTCTGGTGTATCATCTTTAGAAGAGGCTTCCTTCTGGGACGACAACCATGCAGACCAATGTGATGCAGTGTACGGCCTATGGTCTGAGCACTGACAGGCTGGACCCCCCACTATTTGGTCTTGGCCACCGGGCTGCAGCTCAGTTACAAGGGGTTGGCAATCTTCTTATAGCCTAGGCCAGGGGTGTCAAACTCGTTTTCGCCGGGGGCCACATCGGCCTCACGGCGTACCTTAAAGGGCCGACCTAATTTTAGAACTGTGTAAATGTAACTTCTCCTTAACAGTTAAGAGAGCTATTAAGGAGTAATTTCATTTGTACAGTATTCCTGTTACAATCAGCCCTTTGATGGTAATCAGGAAGAAGGTGAGGCCCAGGGGGGAGACAGGCCAGATGTGGCGGCCCAGGGGGGAGCCAGGCCAGATGGTGGAGGCCCAGGGGGGAGGCAGGCCAGATGGTGAGGCCCGGGGGGGGGGGAGGCAGGCCAGATGTGGAGGCCCAGGGGGGGGGAGGCAGGCCAGATGTGGAGGCCCAGGGGGGAGGCAGGTCAGCTGTGGAGGCCCAGGGGGGAGGCAGGCCAGATGGTGGAGGCCCAGGGAGGAGGCAGGCCAGATGTGGAGGCCCAGGGGGGAGGAGGCAGGTCAGCTGTGGAGGCCCAGGGAGGGGGAGGCAGGCCAGCTGTGGAGGCCCAGAGAGGGGGAGGCAGGACAGCTGTGGAGGCCCAGGGAGGGGGACAGGTGAGATGGTGGAGGCCCAGGGGGGAGGCAGGTCAGCTGTGGAGGCCCAGGGGGGAGGCAGGTCAGATGTGGAGGCCCAGGGGGGAGGCAGGTCAGAGGGGGAGGCCCAGGGGGGAGGCAGGTCAGCTGTGGAGGCCCAGGGGGGAGGCAGGTCAGATGGTGGAGGCCCAGGGGGGAGGCAAGCCAGATGGTGGAGGCCCAGGGAGGGGGGAGGCAGGCTAACTGGTAAGATATGGGGTGGGGGTAGGGGGTTATTTTATAGGACCTGGTGGGGAGGTAGAGGACTAGCTGGTAAGGCCCCAGTAGTGAAGCAACTTACCAGCCTCAGTGACCGGTCCTCCTCAGGAGCAGGGATCTTCTCACCAGACAGGAAGCTCCTCTGCTCAGCGTCCTCCGGCCTGCAGGGGGCGGGGCCAGGCAGTCGGTGCTCTTCCCCTGTGCACTGAGCTGCCGGCCCCGCCCCCTGACTGTATGAGCTGAGCTGCCGGCCCCGCCCCCTGACTGTGAGCTGAGCTGCCGGCCCCGCCCCCTGACTGTATGAGCTGTGCTGCCGGCCCCGCCCCTGACTGTATGAGCTGAGCTGCCGGCCCCGCCCCCTGACTGTATGAGCTGAGCTGCCGGCCCCGCCCCCTGACTGTATGAGCTGAGCTGCCGGCCCCGCCCCCTGACTGTATGAGCTGAGCTGCCGGCCCCGCCCCCTGACTGTATGAGCTGAGCTGCCGGCCCCGCCCCCTGACTGTATGAGCTGAGCTGCCGGCCCCGCCCCCTGACTGTATGAGCTGTGCTGCCTGCTCCTGCCTCACTGAGTGAAGCGGTTGCTGCGGAGCTGTGCGGCCGCGGCAATAGGTCTCTCTCCTTGATGTCTGCGCTGGCAGAACCCGGGAATAAATGACCGTCCTGATGCTGCCTGTACGGACACTGAGGGGTGGAGGGGCGCATAGCAGCAGCCGTGCCCTCCGCAGTGTCCGCAGCTGCATTTAGTCTCCGTAGCTGAACACAGCTCAGCAACAAGTGCCGGGCCGGAAAGCACAAGGCAACGGGCCGGATCCGGCCCGCGGGCCTTGTGTTTGACACCCGTGCCCTACAGGAAAGTCGCCTGGCAGGAAATACCTGCTACTTTCAATGCACATGACATTTGATCACCAGATTGGGTTCTAGATCTCAGGCGACCCAAACAAGATTAAAAAGCTGCAGATTTTCAGTCAAGATTTGTGAATAAAAATTTCACGGTGAAATACAGAATCAGCAAAGTTGGTCAGATCCAAACAAACTTCATCCACGTGCTACAGAAATTTTCAGTACCGAAATTGAGCTGTCAGATCTGATCATTAAATTTTGTCCCTAGACAAAGCCCTCGCACGAAACGCGCATTGGGACTCCTTCCTCCCTGTGGTTGTCTTACATTGGGGCAATCTGTATTGATTTCCTTTTTCTGTATTTATTATTCTATCTATGCTGCTCTTCTGATTATGTATCAATTATTTATATATATACCATCTGTATGTTCACTATGTAGTATTTATTCCTTGCACTTCAGCACTTTATTTGTATATCGTTAGTATATATTATATACAGTATATACTGTATATATATCGTGGCTTGACAAAGGCCCCGTGAGGGGGTTGAAACGTCGCTTATTGACATGGAGGAATAAACCACCATTAACATATCATCTCTGGAGTGCTGCGGACTTTCATATATATATACATATATATACATATATATATACATATATATATATATATATATACTCACCGGCCACTTTATTAGGTACACCATGCTAGTAACGGGTTGGACCCCCTTTTGCCTTCAGAACTGCCTCAATTCTTCGTGGCATAGATTTCACAAGGTGTTGCAACGATGCTCAATTGGTACCAAGGGGCCCAAAGAGTGCCAAGAAAATATTCCCCACACCATGACACCACCACCACCAGCCTGAACCGTTGATACAAGGCAGGATGGATCCATGCTTTCATGTTGTTGACGCCAAATTCTGACCCTACCATCCGAATGTCGCAGCAGAAATCGAGACTCATCCGACCAGGCAACGTTTTTCCAATCTTCTACTGTCCAATTTCGATGAGCTTGGGCAAATTGGAGCCTCAGTTTCCTGTTCTTAGCTGAAAGGAGCGGCACCCGGTGTGGTCTTCTGCTGCTGTAGCCCATCTGCCTCAAAGTTGGCCGTACTGTGCGTTCAGAGATGCTCTTCTGCCTACCTTGGTTGTAACGGGTGGCTATTTGAGTCACTGTTGCCTTTCTATCAGCTCGAACCAGTCTGCCCATTCTCCTTTGACCTCTGGCATCAACAAGGCATTTCCGCCCACAGGACTGCCGCTCACTGGATGTTTTTTCTTTTTCGGACCATTCTCTGTAAACCCTAGAGATGGTTGTGCGTGAAAATCCCAGGAGATCAGCAGTTTCTGAAATACTCAGACCAGCCCTTCTGGCACCAACAACCATGCCACGTTCAAAGGCACTCAAATCACCTTTCTTCCCCATACTGATGCTCGGTTTGAACTGCAGGAGATTGTCTTGACCATGTCTACATGCCTAACTGAGTTGCCGCCATGTGATTGGCTGATTAGAAATTAAGTGTTAACGAGCAGTTGGACAGGTGTACCTAATAAAGTGGACGGTGAGTGTATATATATATATATATATATATATATGGTTATATATATATACTGTATATATAGTTGAACATTTGTATTATCTATACTGATTTGTTTGGACATTTATCATTCGCTTTTTGACTAGCTCCCCTATTAGTATATTGTATTTCACTTCCATTTATCTATTTACTATATATAGTTATCAACTGGTTATAATTATTACTCCTTCACTGAGGGATTAAAGGGGTTGTCTCATCTCAAAGTTTCATAGGATGCATGAATGAAATAATGCTGCTTTGGTCTGTCACTTCCTGGTCAAGCTGTCTGTAATTAGTATATGAGCTCTGTGTATTCAGACTTCTCTGTTTATTAGTCTAGAGCAAATAAATTGCCTTCTCTGAGGTCCAGAGAAGGTTCTGAGCTAATGTAAACAGTAGAGTAATTATTATCTTTTGTCTGACAGATCAGATAACACACAAGCTCTCACTGCTGGCCTGGACATATGTGATGACCTCACTCCCTTCTATTAGATAGAACAAACAGCAGGGGAGAAGGAATACACAGGTCGGTCACTTGGAAACCTGAGAGCCCTCAGAAGGTGATAAAATCATTTGTAGCTCCTTAACAAAAAAATGATGAACAAAGCAATATATTTGGAAAACGTCTTCATTTAGTGTTCCCTACATTTATAAAGCTATTCTTTGTAGTGAGACAACCCCTTTAATTTATGTCTTTTTTCATCATGTGTTACTTTTTTGGTGCCGGCTTATAATTTATTATTTTCATCATTGTCCCGTCTGAACTATTTTGTTCTATTTCTATAAATATTTTTTAAACCTCAATTCATAAAAATGCATTGATATAATTGTATATCTTGGTTGCATTAGTGTTGTATTACATTTAGGGCGACATGTATGATTTTTGTCAGCCCAGGCGCCATTTTTGCATGCATTAGTAGTGTAGAATGTGCTTGAATCTATGAACCTGTTCTACTGTGGGTCATAGATTTAGCACTTTCTAGCTACAAAGCAGCACTTCAGGCTCAGGTAAACCACTTGGTTTACCTGTTCCATCAGTGATGCGCCTGGATTTGCTGTACTGAAGCTATAAATGTGTAGAATACTACGGTTCTAGTGTGACATGCCTCTAGAACGCCCCCACATCTTAGGCGCATTACAAAGTGCCGCAGATGCTTTATAATACACCTAATTTTGGAGTGCACCTGCTCATACATTGAGCGCACAGGGCTACGCCAGTATTTGAGCTAAAAGGACACCAGAAGTCTGGTGCAGCCCCATACAGACATGTCACCCCTACTGCTCATAATGGGAGAACAAAGAAAGATTAAAACATGCTGCATATTGCAGCAGCCATTGGTTGTAATGGGGAAAAATCATTAACCAAGGTGAATTTAGTATCATCTGTCTTGAAAAATCTTGAACTCTGCTGTACAATGCAGAATTTGGTGTAAACCATGAATATATCAAGCAGCTTACTCTGTGCCAGTGTTTAATAATGGCATGAATGTGACTTTTCTTTGCACATGTGAGGCCCTCTAATATCAACTAAAATTTGTATACATTATCTTGCTTGTTCCACAAACTGCATGCTCTTGCAGTGCACATTTTGTCACTAGATCTTAATATGGTGTAATGGAAAATTCATTAAATGAATGCAACTAAAATCTGCAACAAGATAGATCTGCTTAGAGAGGCCTTAAACCGCATTAACTGGGACAAGGTCTTCAAGAATAACATAGATCTTTAAAAACATTTTAAGTGCCCACTGTAAGAGGTACAGACCTTATGGAAATAGTGATTAGAAACAGGAAAAAACAATGTGGATTAACAGAGAAGTAAAGGGGCCAATACATAAGAAAAAGAAAGCATTTAAGCTACTTAAACGGGAGGGCAGTGAAGAGTTAATAAAAAGCGACAAGGAAAAAAATAAAATATTTTTAACAATATACTGTAAATAGTAAAAAGATTAAAATAGAAAATGTTGGCCCTTTCAAAAGTAGTGAGGGAGGTATTGTAGAGGGCAATGAGGAGAAAGCAAACCTATTAAACTATTTTGCTCCGCTGTATTTACTAAGGAAATTCCTATTGATGAGCAGAGGGATAAGGTAAACTCCACCTTAAATGTTTCTTGTCTAACCCAGGAAGAAGTTCAGTGCTGTCTTTAGAAAATTAAAAGAGACAAATCCCCAGGTCTTATACACCCCGTGTCCTAGTGAATTAAGTAATGTGATAGACAGGCCTCTATTCTTAATACTTATGGACTGTATATTAACGGGGTATGTTCCAAAGGATTGGCACATAGCAAATGTTGTTCCAATATTCAAAAAGGGGTCAAAAAGTAATCCTGGAAAGTAGAGGCCGATATGTTTAACCTCTGTTCTAGGTAAAATGTTTGAAGGTTTTCTAAGAGATGCTATCCTGTACTATATCACTGAAATAAATGTATAACTCCATTCCAGCATGGGTTCATGAAGGATCGGTCCTGTCAGACTAATCTCATCAGCTTCTATGAGGAGGTTAGTGCTAGACTGGATCGGAGTGAGGCAGTGAATGTTATATATCTAGATTTCTCTAAAGCATTTGATACGGTGCCACATAAAAGGTTGGTAAGTAAAATGAGAATGCTTGGACTGGAAGAAAATGTCTGCAAATGGGTAAGTAACTGGCTCAGTGATAGAAAACAAAGGGTGGTGATAATGGTACATACTCTGGATCCCTGTCACTAGTGGGGACCACAGGGGTCAGTATTAGGCCCTATTCTCTTTAAAGGGGTTGTCTCACTACAAAGAATAGCTTTCAAAATGTAGGGAACACAAAATGAATACATTTTCCAAATATATTGCTTTGTTCATCTTTTTTTGTTAAGGAGCTACAAGTGATATTATCACCTCCCTGGCTCTTTCTGTTCCCTCAGTGGTCGACCTGTTTACTTCTTTTCCCCTGCTGTTTATTCTATGTGATAGCAGTGAGTGACGTCATCACACAGGTCATGGCAGCTCTGTGCTGGCCGGCAGTAAAAAGCTTAATTTTATCTGAACTTTCAGACAAAAGCTTGTAATTACTGCTGTTTACTTTAGCTAAATCTCCTGCTAGCAGTTTCAGAGAAGCTTCTAAGCTAATCTAAACTAATTAGCAGACTGAAAACAAGAAGTTGAATACACAGAGTGAATGCACTGAGCTCGCATGCTAATTACAGACAGTCTGACCAGGAAGTGACAGGATGCGTCTATGAATCGCTCGACGGGAGACAACCCTTTTAATATATTCATTAATGATCTTACACATTGATTGCACAATAGAATATCAATCTTTGCAGATGATACGAAGCTCTGTAAAGTAATCAAGTAATGCAAGGCTATGCACATGGGAATGAAAGATTCCATGATTACCTGTTAACGGGAAAAAGTGACATATTGAAGGACTTGGGACTCTTAGTGCACAGTAAACTTAACTGTAGCAGCCAGTGTCAGACAGCAGCTGCCACGGCACATAGAATCATGGGGTGCATTAAAAGGGGCATAGAGGCACATAATGAGAACATCATTCTCCCATTATACAAGCCACTGGTCAGACCACACATGGTTTTGGGAACCAGTGCACAGGAAAGACATTTAAGAGCTTGCACAGGTTCAAAGGCGGGCTACAAAAATAATAAAAGGACTGGGTGGACTACAATACCCAGAAAGATTAGCAAAATTAGGGTTATTTAGTTTAGAGAAAAGACGGCTTCGGGGGGACATAATAAATATGTATAAATGTATTAAAGGTCAAGTTAATGGTCTGCAGTACAGTTAATTTTACTACTCTTCTATACACCATTGAGACCTGGGTCATCTATCATTGCCACCTGAAGACTCTTAAGAGCTTCCATCAACACTACCTGCAGGAGAGTCTCTGTATCAACTGGGAGGATCACCGCAACAATTCCAGCTTCCTTACTGAGGCAAAGATGACCAATATCAAAGCTATGATCTTGCAAAACCAACTCTGCTGGGTGGGCCACTGCATCAGAATAACTGACACTCGTCTTCCCAGGCCAGAGGAAATTTCAAGACGCCATCAAGACCTACCTTAAAACAAAGACAAATCGACGTTGCTAACTGAGAAGCCCTGGTCACAGACAGCATAGGATCCCATATCCCATAAAGCAGTTGTGAATTTTGAAACCGACTGCCTCTCCAATGAAAAAACAATGGCAGTAGAAAGAGAAGAACCCAAAATATGTAAAAGCAACTGTTCCCCACTGTCTGAAGGTCTGTGGATCGAGGACTCAAATCCTCAGCCATATTAGAACACATAAGAACTCTTTATGGGAGTCATTCTAGTTCTGATTGCTAGATAGCTGGTGACTACAAAGCTGTACCTTACAAATCAGTCTTAGGCTGTGTCCACTCAGCACATTTCAAAATACTCGTCAGATTCAAAATCTGAAAACCACGTGGTCCAACGGGTATTTTGACCAGTTTTTCAGTGTGAATTTTGGTTGCTTTTTCTCACCGGATTTACAGTAAGAAATAAGTCCAATTCATCTCTATGGGATTTTGGACGCAGATCTGACATAGAGATGTTTTGGACACGTTTTTTTTAACTGCAAATACAGTGGATTATTAAACATGTTTTAAGTTTTTACATTTTTGCAATCCGACTTATTGAAAATCCTTTTCATGTGGACTACAACGGATTTTTATTTGAGGTCTATGGGGATGCTTATACAGTGGGGTTTTCATGGTTTTAAAAACCTGAATCCGCATAAATATCTGATAATAAAAGCATGTCATGTAGACAGGCCCTTGGAATGCTAATGTTTGGAGTGAAGCTGCAACCATGCTAGCTTGGAGTCATCTATATTGAGAAGCAGTGCAAAGACCGTCCCTTGCTGGCCTGCTGCCCAGATGATGTCCAGAATGTTGCCTCTGGCCTGGCTCATCTGACCCAAATCCAGTTCTTGTGGGGTAAGGAATGCTCCTTGTCAGACTAAAACTAAAAAGAAAGAAAGTAGTCGATTGCCGATTCTCCTGGTGTTATATTCGGTCTTCTTCTTGCAGTCTTAAATCCGGAATTACAAAGGGACTTATTGCCAAGAAATAAAGAGAATTTGTCACCATGGTTTCAACGTTAACCCTTTGTATGCTCTCCAACTTTATGCACCTGACACGATGGGCACCTCACAACTACACCAACACAGCAGGAGAGTACTACAAACCACCAGCAGAGTGTGCCCTGGGGATAATACCACCATCAACCGCAGGTCCCCCTCTTCTTTGTTTTGGTCCCAGATGGGCATCAGAGCTTTGGTTGGAGAATAGCCACTGTGACACCAGTAACTATGACTCCCCTTCTCTCCTCTGCTCCCGCTCCAGTCTACTACACACAGTTCTCTGAGGACTTGTTTTATACGGGAGAATTTGTATTTTTGTGGTGCATAGTCTGAGTTTACATATAATTTACTGTGTAATTTAAAAAAAAAAATAGCATTTTTGAAAATAATTTTTTACACCATTCACATTTCACACTAAATAACCTGTTTGATTAATTCTACAGGTTTCTACAGTCATGTGGATACTTAATTTGTGTAGATTTTTTTTGTGTGTAATGTATGCACAATAATTTTTTTATTAAATATTTATTTTCATTTTCTTTATTTTTTGCATGCTCTTTTAGGTTTTGGACTTTTTTTAATCCCATAAAGGGATAACTATTAAACCCTTTTTTACACTTAGTAATTTATCAGCATACTCCTTCATAGTCCTTTACGCAAATACATTACACTCTGTCTCAGTATTACACAGGCTGCTGTCAGGTCAACACACAGTGTGTCCTGACAGCAGGCTTACTATACAGACACCCTGGGGCTACTCTTAGTCCCCAGGATTGACTGCATAGACATTCCTCAGGCTCCATCGAACACTGGGAATCCTGGTGACCCAATGGAGCAGGGGAATCTCCTCCATGGTCACAGACCGCAGCAATCAAAGGGTTAAATGGCAGGGATTGGATGTTAACTACAGCTCTGTTCCCAGTGCAGATGTGGTGCTGGGAGCCACAAACCCCTCTGTAGACAACAATGTCTTTTGGCGTCACTGCAGATAGAGACCATGATCCGCCTGCTGTCAAAAGACAATGGATGGTCATTAATGGGTCAAAGGAAACATGCAGAGTAAAGGGGTACATATGCCTAGATGGACCAAAACTCACAAATTGCGCCATGTAAGCGGAATTAGAAAAAAACATGAAAAAATGTCCCCGAGGGGTCTTTTTTGATCTTATGTGGGACACAACATGTAAAATAAAACAATTTAAAAACACACACACACGCAATATAATTTCCGTAAATAAAATGAATACGAACAGCCCAAACTGCAACTTTTGGCCACTTCCCTGACAACCCTAAAACTTTATCTCACCTGTATATAAACATCAATGATGGAAAAGTGACAGTTTCAAAACACATTTTAGTGGCATTTTTGTTGTTAAAAAATAAATTTTAAAAATGCCTTTTTAGCTATTTTCCATTATTATTTAAAAAAACACTAATGTAAAAATGACATGAAAATAAAGCCTGATGTATCATGGAAACAAGATGATAAAAACTAGTAGAGTAACTGAGTGTAAGAAAGCGTTCAAACCAGCTTGTGGAGCAATCAGATAAGAGACAGAGGAGAGAGAGCTGGGGAGAAGTGGTCAGTAACCAGAGAAACTTGTGTACTCTAAGAGGAGATAAAGTCTTCTTTATCTCCTGACCAAAGCAAAATGTAAACAGCAATGTATTTGGTAATAATCTTCCTTTACTTTTTTTCCTACATGTTAAAAACTGATCACTGTAGTAACAAAACCACTTTAACTCCTTAACGACCGCCCACCGTCTTTTGGCATCAGGCATTTCAGGTCGTTTGTCTGTAGCGATGTCTTTTGGTGTCGCTGCAGACATCGGTGTTTGCGGCTACCAGCGCCGCAGCAGCGCTGAGATTGGGGCTGTACTACACAGCTCTGATCCCAGCGCAGCTCCTGCGAGCACCAGGGAGCAGGGGAAACCTCCGCAACCCGATGCTTTAACCCTTTGATTGCGGCAGATCATCACAGCAGCGCAATCAAAGGGTTCCCCAGCTCTGTCGGGTGATCGGGACACCAGGTGACCCGACAGACCCTGAGGAACGGCTGCACAGTCAGCCCTGGGGACCTAGAGTAGCCTCAGCACTGTCTGTGTAAGAAGCCAGTGATCAGGGCAGACTGTGAGCTGCCTTGATCACTGCCTGTGTCAGACTGACACAGATTATAATGTATTAGGATATATGAATATGCTAATACATTACCAAGTATAAAAGAAAAAAAAGTAAAACAGTTCTCCCTTCATGGGATTAAAAAAAAAAATAAGTTAAAACATAAAAAGTGTAAAAAAATAAATAAATAATAAAATAAAAATAAATATTTAATAAAAAATACACACAACACAAAAAAAAAAAACCTACACATATTAGGTATCCACATGACCGTAATAACCTGTAGAATTAATCTAACAAGTTATGTGTGGAATGTGAATGGTGTAAAAAAAAAAATTAAAAAAAACAAAACAAAACAAAAAAATTCTGCAATAATTTCTAAGTGAACTTAAACTATAACCCTATAAAGTACAACTTGTCTCGAATAAAATGAGGCCTTTATACAACTGCGTCATTGAAAAAATAAAAAAGTTACAACTGTTGAAACGCAAGGAGGCAAAAACCCCCCAAAAAATGTGCCGGTCATGAACTACTCTTCAGGCGTTTGGCTTAAGGGTTAAGTAATGCATTTTATATTACCTTTCATTAGTTTATGGTATGTAGTCAATTGATTTTATTGTTTTCCATACAATGTGCAGGTTTAGAATAAGTACACAAAGATTTAGGACTTTGGGGTCACATGTGAGACAAATCTGCCCTTGAGTAGAACTGTTGATAATATAAGGTAAAATCTACTCAGGTTTATACTCGGGGCACCATGTACACAATTTTCCGTTCCTAGAAAAAGAGTTATTGTTCTCCCTTTAAAATTGCACATGCATGCAGCTCTGTAATCATCTCTCCGTAATTTTTTAAATTTTTTTTTTATATTTTTTCATTTACTTCAAATCGGTCTTGGCAAGTGTAAAAAGGACCTGCTCCCCTCTGCCATTGCTCAGATTACTATGTTGGCAGCCATTCAACGCTTTTCCTGCTCCGGCCATGCTAGCTCTGGATGTTTTTAAGCCTATTGATACAAGCTGTTAGAGGGACGAAAACATTGATTTTAATGTTACAGGACGATAGTGGACAGATAGTGCATCATCATATAAATGATACTGTAACAAAGCAATAGAATCTGCCAAAAGAAATAATGGAAATTACAGTGGAAAAAAATGAAAATTTCCAGAAAACAACATATTATTTGTGGAATTAAGTTATTTTCCAAATACATTTTCCAATACAGGCGGTCCTCGACTTACACCGCTCCGACTTACATCTCTCCCCTAGTTACAAACGGAGACTTATGTGGCATGCTGGCACTTGTAGTTCCATGTTCCACAGCAGATGGTAGCTGGAAAATGACAAGTTCCAGCGTGCCACAGCAGCACATGAGGTGAAAATGAGGTGAAATCTTCTTAACGGGGCACAGACAGCAAAACAATTGTAAAAACCCTTCCCTGCACTTTCCAAACTTATGAACAAACCTTCAGTCCCTATCCCGTTTGTAACCCGGGGACTGCCTGTGTACTTTCAGTATGGATTTTTCACAGCTTTGAGGTTCTTAAAGGGAACTTGTCACATGGAACATATTGTCTGATCTGCGGGAAGCATGTTATAGGGGGCCAAGTAGACTGATATATAGTTCTTTGGGGAAAGATTCAATGCAACTTCAATTTCTGCTTATTTTGGGTTAAGGGTTCAAGTAGGTGGAGTCATGAATGATTCACAGCCTTCCTTGTATGAGTGTGCATACAAGGAAGGATGCTTGATGGCACCGCCCACTGGACTCCTTAACCTTGTAACGGCCGCCCACCGATTTTTTACGTCGGCTGGTGCGGGTCGTTCGTCTGCAGTGACATATTTTGGCGTCGCTGCAGACATCGGGGTTTGCGCTGGGATCGGGGCTGTACTACACAGCCCCCCCCCCTCCCAGAGCATCTCCTGCAAGCACCGGGGGAAACCTCCGCAACCCGGTACTTTAACCCTTTGATTGCCGCAGGATCGTCACCGCAGCGCAATCAAAGGGTTTCCCTGCTCTGTCTGGTGATCAGAACACCCGGTCACCCGACAGAGCTCGGGGAACGGCTGCCTAGTCAGCCCTGGGGACCTAGAGTAGCTCCTGGGCTGTCTGTGTAACAAGCCAGTGACCAGGGCAGACTGTGTGCTGTCCAGATCACTGCCTCTGTCAAAGTGACACAGATTATAATGTATTAGTATATATGAATATGCTAATACATTACTAAGTGTTAAAAAGTAAAACAGTTCTGCCTTCATGGGATAAAAAAAAAAAAGTAAAAAAATATAAAAAAAAGTGTAAAAAAATGAATAAAAAAAATAAATAAAATAAAAATAAATATTTAATAAAACAATTGTGCCTACATTACATAAAAAAAAATAAATAAAAAACGTACACATATTAGGTATACACACAACCGTAATAACCTGTAGAATTAATCTAACAAGTTATTAAGTGTGAAATGTGAATGGTGTAAAAAAAACAAAAAAAACAAAAAAAAGTTTTTTTTTTTAAATTGAAAAAAAAAATCTGCAATAATTTCTAAGTGAACTTAAACTATTTCCCCATAAAGTAGAACTCGTCTCGAATAAAATGAGACCTCATACAACTGCGTCATTGAAAAAATTAAAAAGTTACAACTGTGGAAACGCAAGGAGGCAAAAACTAAAAAAATATTCTGGTTATTGACTACTTTTCAGGCCTGGGGTTTAAGGGGTTAAAGGGGTTGTCTCACTACATTGATTCATCTTACCTCAGGCCTGTTTTCAAGGTTTCATTTTTGAATTTACTGGCTACTACTGCCCTGCACTGATGAGCTACTCAGGACACCAGGTCTGTAGCTATAGTGACCAGCATTTGCAGCTTATCTGGAGAGATCGAACAGGAAATAATCTATAGCGACCTCAGAAGCTGATGCAGCCCATACAAGAGGGGATATCTAGGAATAGGTAGGACACTGTTAATGGACACATATTGCAAAGTGACTTGTCTTTAACATCACACCCATCCTTAAGAAACCATCTCTTGATCCCTCCTGTCTGTCCAACTATCGCCCCATCTCACTGCTTCTAAATCTTGACAGCATTCTATCTTCAACTGTCCTCCATGAATGATTTCCATCCTTCACTTCTACCCCTGCAACGGGTTTTCAACCCCAAACTAAAAACCGCCCTCACCAAGTCACCAATGACCTATAACTGCTGCTCCCCTACCTGTCCCCCTTCCCCCTTACTTGTCCTCTCTCTTCTTGCATCCCCTGCTCCTTTTCTTTGCCCCCCTTACCTCCGAACCGCCCTCTCCTACAGTCTCCATGACCTAGTAACTGCTTTGTGCTCCTCCTCTTAGACCCGTCCTCTGCCTTCTCCATTACTCTGTGCTCCTCCTCCTAGACCTGTCCTCTGCCTTCTCCATTACTCTGTGCTTCTCCTAGACCTGTCCTCTGCCTTCTCCATTACTCTGTGCTTCTCCTCCTAGACCTGTCCTCTGCCTTCTCCATTACTCTGTGCTCCTCCTCCTAGACCTGTCCTCTGCCTTCTCCATTACTCTGTGCTTCTCCTCCTAGACCTGTCCTCTGCCTTCTCCATTACTCTGTGCTTCTCCTCCTAGACCTGTCCTCTGCCTTCTCCATTACTCTGTGCTCCTCCTCCTAGACCTGCTCCATTACTCTGTGCTCCTCCTCCTAGACCTGTCCTCTGCCTTCTCCATTACTCTGTGCTTCTCCTCTTAGACCTGTCCTCTGCCTTTGACACTGTCGATCATTTCCTCCTGCTACACATCCTCTCCTCTCTCGGCATCACGGACCTGGCCCTCTCCTAGATCTCATCGTACCTCACTGATCGGACATTCAGCGTCTCTCATTCTCGCTCCACCTCCTCTCTCCACCCCTCTCTGTTGGTGTCCCTCAGGGGTCAGTCCTAGGCCACTACTCTTTCTCTATCTACACTCTTGGTCTGGGTCAGCTCATAGCATCACACGGCTTTTCATCTCCGGCCCAGATGTCACCTCTCTTCTCTCCCGGATCCCTGACTGTCTGTCGTCCATTTCCTCCTTCTTCTCATCACGTCTCCTAAAACTAAATGTAGAGAAAATTGAATTCATCATCTTTCCACCGTCCCCCTCCATCCCTGCCCCTGATCTCTCCATCACAGCCAATGGCTACACTCTCACTTGTCCCGCAAGTCCGCTGCCTTGGGATAACCTTCAACTCTAATCTGTCCTTCAAACCGCACATCCAAATCCTCACCTCTTCCGACGCCTCCACCTGAAAAATATCTCTCGTATCCGCTCATTACTCAACTCTGACACTACAAAAATGATGGTCCATGCCATCGGCATCTCCCGCCTAGACTACTGCAACATCCTTCTCTGTGGCCTCCCAGCTGGCAAACTCGCTCCCCTCCAATCCATCCTTAACTCTGCTGCCCGTCTTATCCACCTCTCTCCTCGCTCCTCCTCTGCCTCTCCCCTCTGCCAATCCCTTCACTGGCTTCCCTTTGCCCAGCGCATTAATTTCAAGCTACTAACCATGACCTACAAGGCTCTCCATAACCTCTCCCCTCCATACATCTCTGACTTAATCTCTAAATAGCTCCCCTCATGCAATCTCCGCTCCTCACAGGACCTTCTCCTCTGCTCTCCTCTTCTCACCTCCTCACACAACCGTCTCCAAGACTTCTCCGTGCTTCACCCACACTCTGGAACTCACTGCCCAACACATCAGACTTCCCCACTCTCACTATCTCAAAGGTAACCTGAAAACCCATCTCTTCAGGAGCCTATGACCAACATTAACCCCGCTGTCACTACACCCCCCACAAACATGTCTGCTCCTCACCTTCTGTCTCATCCCACCTTCCTTGTGGACTGTAAGCCCTCGCGGGCATGGACCTCTCTCCCTCTGTACCTGTTGTTAATCACATATTGTCACCATTGTACTTGATTGACCTACGTTATGTATATAACCCACTCGAATGTACAGCGCTCTGGAACTAGGTCACTCTAAATTAATTGTGTTTTTTATTAGGATTGAACATATTCCAAAGTTACAAGCATTTGAATAAAATCATACAGTAACAATGAACAAAAACATGTTCCAACTATGAAGAGTAAAACATTTTACAACCATGTCTCAGATACGTTTTATCAGTAATTTGTGATTTCTTAACCCCTTCACGCACCTGGGTGTATGCATACGTCCTGAGGATTGCGCGAACTCTAAACAGAGTTCGCGCATCGGCGGGGGTAGCTGTATATTACAGCTGACATCCCGCAGCGTCGGCCCCGGACCCGGATCTCCGGGGGGGGGGGGGGGCGTTAACCCCTTAATTATCGCGACATCGGGTCGCAATAACTAAGAGAGACGCAGGAGGAGATCGCACCCCCTGCGTCTCTGGGGCGGGGGCAGCAGCGCACGATCGTGGGTGCTGTGTGCGGACGACAAAACCCCCCGGCCAAACCACCCCCCCTTTCCCCCCCCTTCCCAAAATTTTTTCCCCCCCCCTTTTTTTCCCCCTGCCAAAAACCCTTTTTCCCCCCCCAAAACCACCCCCCCCCCCTTTAAAAAATTTCCCCAAACCCCTTCCCCCTTTTTCCCTTTTTTCCCCCCAAACCCCCCCCCAAAAACCCCCCCCCGGGGAATTTCCCCTTCCTTTAACCGGGGGTTTTTCCCCCCCCCCCCCCCCCTTTTTTTCCAATTTTAAAAAAATTTTTTCCCCCTTTTTTTTTCCAAAAAAAAAACCCTTTTTTTTGGAAAAAAATTTTTTTTTTTGGTTCCCCCAAAGTTTCCCCCCCCCTTTTTTTTAAACCCTTTTAAAAAACCCCCGGGGGGGAAAAAAATTTTTTGTTTTTTTTTAAAATTTTTTTTTTTTCCCCCCCAAAAAAGGGTTTAAAGTACGGGTTGGGGGAAAACCCAAAAAAGGGGGGGAAAAAGGGGGGAAAATTTAAATTAAAGGTTTAAAAGGGGGGGGAAAAAAAAAAGGGGGGGGGGGGTTTTAAAAAAAAACCCCAAAATTTTCCCAAAAAATTTTTTTTTTGGGGGGGGGGGGGGGGCCCCCCCCTTTTTTTCCCCCCGGGCCCCCCCCCCCCCGGGGGGGGGGGGGAAAAAAAAGGCCCCGGGTTTCCCCTTAAAAAACCCCCCGGGGCCCCCCCCCTTTGGGGGGGAAACCCGGCCCCGAAAAAAACCCCCCTTTTTTTCCCCCTTTTTTTTTTGGGGGTTTTTTTTTTTTTTGGGGGGTTTTTTTTAAAAAACCCCCCCCGGGAAATTTTAAAAAAAAAATTTTAAAATAAAAAAAACCAAAAAAAAATTAAAAAAAATTAAAACCCCAAAAAAAAAAAATTTAAAAAAAAAAAAAAAAAAAAAAAAAAAAAAAAAAAATAAAAAACCCCTTTTTTTTGCCAAAAACCCCCTTTTTTTAAAATTTTTAAAAAATTTTTAAAAAAAAAAAACAAAAATTTTTTTTTGTAATTTAACCCCGGGAAAAATTTAAAAAAAAAAAAAAATCCAAATTTTTTTTTAAAAAAAAAAAAAAAAAAAAAAAACCCTTTTAAAAAAACCCTTTTTTTAAAAAAAAATAAAAATTTTGGGAAAAAAAAAAACCCAAAATTTTTTTTTTAAAAAAAAAAAATTTTTTTTTTTTTTTAAAAAAAAAAAAATTTTTTTTTTTAAAAAATTTTTAAAAAATAAAAAAAGGGAAAAAAAAGGGGGGAAAAAAAAAAAAACCCCGGGGGTTTTTTTTTTCCCCCCCAAAAAAAAAAGGGTTTAAAAAAAAAAAATAAAAAAACCCCTTTTTAAAAAAAAAAACCCCCCCCAAAAAAAAAAAAAAAAAACCCAAAACCCCTTTTCCCCCAAAAAAAATTAAAAAATTAAAAAACCCCCAAAAAAAAAAAATTTTTCCCCCCCCAAAAAAAAAAAAATTTTTTTTTTTAAAAAAAAAAAAAACAATTTTTTTTTGAAAAATTTTTTTTTTAAAAAATTTTTTTAAAAAAAAAAAAAAAAAAAAAAAAAAAACCCCCCAAAAAAATTTTTTTTTTAAAAGGGGAAAAAAAAAAAAAAAAAAAAAAAAAATTTTAAAAAAATTTTTTTCAAAAAAACCCCCAAAAACCCCAAAAAAAAAAAAAACCCAAAAAAATAAAAATTAACCCCCCAAAAAAAAAAAAAAAATTTTTTAAAAAAATTTTTTTTTTAAAAAAAAACAAAAAAAAATTTTTTTAAAAAATTTAACCCCCCCTTTTTTTTAAAAAAAAAAAAAAATTTTTAAAAAAAAAAACCCCCCGGGGGAAATTTTTTTTCCCCCCCACCGGCCCAAAAAAAAAAAAAAAAAAGGGGCCCCCTTTTTTTCCCCCCCCAAAAAAAAAGGGGGGAAAAAAAAAAAAAAAAAATTCAATTTCCCCTAAATTTTGGGGTTTTTTTTAATTAAAAAAAGGGAAAAAGGGGTTTTGGTTTTGGGGGAAAAAAGGGGCCCCCCCGGGGGGGGTTCCCAAAAAAATTTTTTTCCCCCCCCCAAAAAGGGAAAAATTGGGGGGAAAGGGTTTTTTTTTTTTTTTTTTTGGGGGGGGGAAAAAGGGTTTTAAAGGGGGGGGGGTTTTTTTTTTTTTTTTAATAAAAGGGGGTGGGGAAAAGGGTTTTTTTGGGTTTTTAAAAAATTTTTTTTTTAAAAAAAAAAATTTTTAAAAAATTTTTAATCACAAAAAAAAACCCCTTTTTTTTTTAAAATTTTTTTTTTAAAATTTTAAAAGGGGGTTTTTTTCCCCAAAAAAATTTTAAAAAAAAAAATTTCCCCCGGGGAAGGGCCCCAAATTTTGGGTTTTTGAGCCCAAAAAGGAATAGGGGCCCCCCTTTTTTTTTTAAAAAAAAAAAAAAAGGGAAAAAAAAGGGGTTTTTTAAAAACCGTTTGGGGGGAAAAAAATTTTCAATTTTTAAAAAAAAAAAAATTTTTTTTTTCCCTAAATTTTTTTTAAAAATTTTTTTAAAAAAAAAAAAAAAAAATTTTAAACAAATTTTTTTTGGGGTTTTGGGGCCCCAAAAAATTTTTAAATTTTTTTTTAAAAAAAAAAAACCCCCCCAAAAAAAAAATTTTTAAAAATTTTTTGGCCAAAATTTTTGGGAAAATTTTTTTAAATTTAAAAAAAGGGGGAATTAAAAAAAAAATTTTTTTTAAAAAAAATTTTAATTTTTTGGGGCTTTTCCCCTTTTTCCCTTTTTTTTTTTCAGGGAAAATTTTTTTTAAAAAAATTTTCCAAATTTTTTGGGTTTTTTTTTTTAAAAAAAAAAATTTGGATTAAAAATTTTTTAAAAAAAAAAAAAAAACCCTTTTAAAAATTTTGGGGGGAAAAAAAAAAATTTTTAAAATTTTAAAAATTTTTTAAAGGGGAAAAAAAAAACCGGGGGGGAAAAAATTTTTTTTAAAAAAAAATTTTTAAAAAAAATTTTTTTTTCCCGGGGTTTTTTTTTTAAAAAAAGGGGGGCCCCCAAAAAAAAAAAAAGGGGGGGGGGGAAAAAAAATTCCGGGGGAAAAAAATTTTTTTTTTTTTCCCCCAAATTTTTTTGGGAAAAAAGGGGGGGGCCCCCAAAAAAAAAAAAGGGGGGGGGGTTTTTTTTATTTTTCCCCCCTTTTTTTAAAAAAACCCTTTTGGGGGGGCCCCCTTTTAAAAATTTTTAAAAAAAAAAAGGGGGCCCCCCCCCCCAAAAACCCCCTTAAAAATTTTAAAATTTTTTTTTTCCCTTTTAAAAAAAAAGAAAAAAAGGGGGGAAATGGGTTTTAAAAAAAAAAAATTTTGGGGGTTAAAAATTTAAAAAAAAAAGGATTTTTCCCCCCCTTTTTTCCCCAAAAATTAAAAATTTTTAAAAATTTTTTAAAAAAAAAAGGGGGAAAAAATTTTTTTTAGGGTTTTTTGGGGGTTTTTTTTTAAAAAAAAAATTTTTCCCTTTTTAAAAAATTTTTTTTAAAAAAAACCCCTTTTTTTTAAAAATTTTTAAAAAGGGGAAAATTTTTTTTAAAAAAAATTTGGAATTTTTTAAAAACCCAAAAAAAAAAAATTTTTGGGGGGGGAAAAAAAAAACCTTGGGGGTTTAAAAAATTTAAAAAATTTTTTTTGTTAAAAATGAAAAAGGGGGGGGGTAAAAATTTGGTTTTTTTAAAAAAAAAATTTTTTTTTTAAAAAACCCCTTTTTTTTTTTAATTTTTTTTTTGGGGAAAATTGGGGAAAAAAAAAAAAAGGGGGGGGGTTAAAAAGGAAGGGGGTTAAACCCCAATTTGGGGGTTTCCCCCGGGGCCCCCCTTTTCGTTTTGGGGGGGGGGGGGGAAAAAATTTTTAAATTTTTAAAAAAAAAAAATTCCCGGGGGTGGGAAAAAAAATTTTAAAAAAATTTTTTTGGGGCCCCATTTGGGAAAATTTTTAATTGAAAAAAAAAAAAAAATTGTTTTTAAAAATTTTCCCCCTTTAAAACCCCCCCCCTTTTTTTAAAAAATTTTTAAAAAATTTTTTCTTTTTGGGAAAAAAAAAAAAAATTTTAAAAACCCCTTTTTTTTTTTAATGGAAAGGGGAAAAAGTTTTTTAAAAAAAAAAAAGTTTTTCCCCCCCCCAAAAAAAAACCCAAAAGGGAAATTTTAAAAAAAAAACCCCCCTTTTCCCTTTTTTTTTAAAAGGGGGAAAAAAAGGGGTTTTTTGGGGGGGGCCCGGGGGGGGGGTTTTTTTCCCCCCCGGGGGGGTTTTGGGGGGGCCCCCCGGGGGCCCCCCCCCCAAACCCCCCCCCCCAGGGGGTTTTCCCCGCCCCCAAACCCCCCCCGGGGGGGGGGGCCCCCGGGGGGGGTTTTTTTTAAAGGGTTTTTAAAAAATTTTTTTTTGGGGGTTTTTTTTTCCCCCAAAAAAAAAAAAATTTTTTTAAAAAAAAAATTTTTTTTTTTTTTTTAAAAGGGGGTTTTTAAAAAATTTTTTTTTTTCCCCCCCAAAAAAAAAGGGTTTTTTTCCCCCCCTTTTTTTGGGGGGTTTTTGGAAAATTTTTTAAAATTTTTTAAAAAAAAAATTTTTGGGGGGGGGGGGGCCCCCCCCCAAAAAACCCCCCTTTTTGGGGGGGGGGGAAAAAAAACCCCGGGGAAAAAAATTTCCCCCCGGGGAAAAAAAAATTTTTTTAAAAAAACCCCCCTTTAAAAAAAGGGGTTGGGGAAAATTTTTTGGGGCCCCCCCAAAAAATTTTTTTTAAAAAAAAAATTAAAAAACCCCCCAAAAGGGGGGCCCCCCCAAAAAAAAAGGGTTAATTTTCCCCCCCAAAAGGTTTAAAAAAAAAAATTTTTTATTCGCACCGGACCATAAGACTCACCTACCGTATTTTTCGGACTATAAGATGTACTTCCCCCCCCCCCCAAATTTGGGAGGAAAATGGTGATACGACTTAAAGTCCGAAATATGCGGTAGGTGCATCTTATGGTCCGGTGCGTCTTAAAGTTTGAAAAATACGGCAGGTGCGTCTTATGGTCCGGTGCGTCTTAAAGTCCGAAAAATACGGTAGTTGCAATGGGCAGCAAAACCAGATGTATAGTTTTATCGTTATAAGGAGTCTTACCAGTAAGTACTGCAGAGGAAATATTCCCATAGGTGTGCACTGGGATGACATGATTACTCAATGAGGACGTCAGACCTTGTCTGAGAATGTCTTCAATCTGCTCCTGATTGTCAGTGTAGACTGATGACATGAACTGCATCTTGAGATGGGCAATGATGCTTGCATTTCCACTGCTGTTAGAATAGAGGAACATTTATATGTTACAGAATATATCTATGAAACATTCTGTTTAAAAAAACAAACAAAAAAAACATACAAACCTAAAATAAAAGCCAATCTAAAAATGTTGGTTGCTCTACTATGTAAGGGACGCTTGATGGTTACTGATTAATTTTTTTCTCTTTCCAATGAGACGTAGAAAGCTTAAAGGGGTTTTCTCACTACAAAAGCTTAGCTTTCAACATCTAGGGACAAGTAATTGAAGACTTTTTCTAAATGCATTGGTCAATAGATATTACTTTAGTCGTGAGATGAGAGATATTTTATGCGCTCTGAGTGCACACAGGTTTCTATGGTTCCCTGGTTATCTGAATAGATGAGAGAGCAGGGAGTAACATCACCAAGTGCCAAACAAAATAACATTTACCCAAAATGAAAAAAATGATATCCTTTATTGAAAAATCAAGCACAAGATATACAATAAAATATAGAACGGTGCTGGAATACTGATGGTGCTACTCGTATGCATATCCCAATACAGATATAGAAAATAGAAAATACATCAATAATAAATCACATACCCCAAGTGAATAATGACATTAACGAATTCATATATACTCCAAACTAATAAATACCCAATGTAACATAAAATTGCAACCCACATCCAGGCAGGCCCCGACGGACACCATTCCGACTTACGTCTGTCCCCTGGTTACAAACAGAGATTTATGAGGCATGCTGGCACATGTAGTTCCATGTTCCACAGCAGACAGTAGCTATAGAACGACAAGTTCCAGCATGCCACAGCAGCACATGACGTGAAAATGAGGGTAATCTTCTTAACAGGGGCACAGACAGCAAAACAAATGTAAAAACCCTTCCCTGCACTATCCGAAACTAAAAGAAAACCTTTTGTGCTGGACTTACATTTAATAAATCTACCTGTTTCGACTTACATGAAAATTCAACTTAAGAACAAACCAACAGTCCCTATCCCGTACGTAACCTGGGGACTGCCTGTATAATAAATGGGAAATACAAACCAGCAGCGCCTTAGACACACAACGCACGTTTTGCAAATGGCTTCGTGCCCAAGTTGCGCTCTGATGTCACTTCAAGTATAACATTCCCTTAGGATACCGTAATGCAAGATGGACCGGAAATGATGTTGGGTGTGATCTATGCAGGATTGGAGGCGATGGGAACCGGTAAGTTAGGGTTTTGGTCACAGCCAAGATCAGGGTCAAAGTAAAAAATTTAAGAATAATTCTGGTTTTGGGCATCGAAATTCATATTTTCGGTTCATTAGTCCGAAATGTAAATGTTCTACAACAAGTATCAGTCACTGCTAGTTCCGCACTTACCTGTAATGTAAAACTGTTAGTCCAGAGTAACTATCTTCTAGAACAGTATCCTTGAAGCTGGATTTCAACTAAGTGAAAATCACAATATAGGCAAATTGTTTAAGTTATCATAAAAATAAACCAAGTAAACCATGAGCTGATACCAAACATAAGCCAATGTTGGACCTTATGGAGCTGGTTACATTACAGACTGGTGCCCTGTAGATCTGTAATCTCACATTTATAGCCTGCTATGAAGCAATAATGTTTCCAATATTCATACAAGAGTACATCAGTGTTTTCCGCAACTCTGGTTAGAACCTGGACCACGTCATACAGTAATAGAGAAATGTTGTAGTAAAATATTGCATCAAGGGAAAGACACAGTAAATCCCTGTGGCACATGGAGCGCTTGCACCTGGGGCACCTGGAGCGCTTGCACCTGGGGCACCTGGAGCGCTTGCACAGGGGGCACCTGGAGCGCTTGCACCTACGGCACCTGGAGCGTTTGCACCTCCGGCACCTGGAGCGCTTGCACCTGCGGCACCTGGAGCGCTTGCACCTGGGGCACCTGGAGCGCTTGCACCTGGGGCACCTAGAGCGCTTGCACCTGGGGCACCTGGAGCGCTTGCCAGTCCTTACTATTAGTATAATAGAGGGTAAAAATTATCATTGATCTTGAAATAAATATTAACAAAACTATCTTAACTAAAGTTGTGAACTTTTCATACAAGGGTATACTTTTTTTAGATAGATTCTGTGAGACCTGCACCAAAACATAGCGTATTACAGAGATATTTTTTAAGTAAAACATTGCATCATGGGAAAAATAGAATAAATCTATTCTTACAGCTGGGGCACATGGAGCACCTGCACCTGGGGCACATGGAGCACTTACAGCTGGGGCACATGGAGCACTTACAGCTGGGGCACATGGAGCGCTTACAGCTGGGGCACATGCACGCTTTCAGCCCGGGCCCCAAAGCAGCGCTTACAAACTGGGGCACATGGACACTTACAGCTTGGGGGACATTGGAGCACTTACAGCCGGGGCACATGGAGCACTTACAGCTGGGGCACATGGAGCACTTACAGCGGGGCACATGGAGCACTTAAAGCTGGGGCACATGGAGCACCTGCACCTGGGGCACATGGAGCACCTACAGTTGGGGCACATGGAGCACTTACAGCTGGGGCACATGCAGCGCTTACAGCTGGGGCACATGGAGCACTTACAGTTGGGGCACATGGAGCACTTACAGCCGGGACACATGGAGCGCTTACAGCCGGGACACATGGAGCGCTTACAGCCGTGGGGGCACATGGAGCACTTACAGTTGGGGCACATGGAGCACTTACAGCTGGGGCACATGGAGCGCTTACAGTTGGGCACTGGAGCACTTTACGCTGGGGCACATGCAGCGCTTACAGCTGGGGCACATGGAGCACTTACAGTTGGGGCACATGGAGCACTTACAGCTGGGGCACATGGAGCACCTGCAACTGAGGCCCACAGTTAACCATAGTTGAGTTGTGAATTGTGATTAATTTACGGAATTCCAAATATAATAAAGGCCACAGAAAACTTTATTGGAATTTGGTGGTTATACAAGGACAATCGAAAACAGACCTCCTCAGTGGGTACTTTTTTCTTCACTTTGTCAATTTTTTTACCCCTTTGTTTACAAAATAATTTATTTAGTGATATCAGTGTTGCCTGTTACTTTTCATAAAATTTTTTAATGTAAATGATTAAGTTATTCAGTCTCAATATTGAGTCACTAGTCCCTCTACTGTGTGACTGAGTCCTAAATCGTACTACAGTGGGTCATATTGTGCTTGGCCCCATTACTGCCTGATCAACAGAAGTGAGTGACGCCATGTTACACCCGTCTGACTTACCATTCTCTGTAACGTAGTGGTTATGGATCTGTAGTACATCGAGGAGCTATTTTGTAAACTGGGATTGTACTGAAGACCTTGTAATTCCAAAGTATGTACCACGGTGAGGCTGTGTGTTGTTAAATACACTAGAAAAAATATTGGGAGATAGTCAACCACAGAGGATTATCTGACTAATACTTGCAATTTATACCTAATGCAGTATTTCTTTTCTGTCAAAAGTTAAATGCTGACATCAAAATCTCTAATTTGATGAGTTTCGTTCTGTGACCATTTTTCAAGGGACAGGCTATACTGGGCCAAATTCGATTTCTAATAAACTCTTTTGGGAATATGTTTTGGCGTATATCAATGTAAAGTCACAGGAAGTACTAAGTACACTATAAGAGACCCCCTCTCCACCACACACAGATTTTTAGGCATTCTGTATACAGTGTAGGACTGGCAGAACTTTGTTCTACTAGTGGAGTTGATTCTTGGGGCCATTGTCGGACAGGGATGCCTAGGGTCCATCATTGGAAATTCTTTCTTCGGGTTCACCAGTGGAGTTGATTCTTGTGTCCCACCAGTGGAGTTGATTCTTGGAGCCCACCAGTGGAGGTGATTCTTGGGGCCCACCAGTGGAGTTGATTCTTGGGGCCCACCAGTGGAGTTGCTTCTTGGGGCCCACCAGTGGAGTTGATTCTTGGGGTCCACCAGTGGAGTTGATTCTTGGGGCCACCAGTGGAGTTGATTCTTGGGGCCCACCAGTGGAGTTGATTCTTGGGGCCCACCAGTGGAGTTGATTCTTGGGCCCACCAGTGGAGTTGATTTTTGAGGCCCACCAGTGGAGTTGATTCTTGGGCTCACCAGTGGAGTTGATTATTGAGGCCTACCAGTGGAGTTGATTCTTGGGCTCACCAGTGGAGTTGATTATTGGTGCCCACCATTGGAGTTGATTCTTGAGGCCCACCAGTAGAGTTGATTCTTGAGGCCCACCAGTAGAGTTGATTCTTGGGGCCCACCAGTAGATTTGATCCTTGGGGGCTTTCCAGTGGAGTTGATTCTGGTGGCCCACCAGTGGAGTTGATTCTGGTGGCCCAACAGTGAAGTTGATTCCTGTGGCCCTCCAGTGGAGTTGATTCTTGGGGCACACTAGTGGAGTTGATTCTTGGGGCACACTAGTGGAGTTGATTCTGGTGGCCCACCAGTTGAGTTGATTTTGGGGGCCTACCAGCGGAGTTGATTTTGTGGGATCATCCTACAGCTTCTATACATGCCTCTTATACTCTTACTTTTTGTTTCTTTCTCTCTACCTCTCCCAAGGATGTTTATCCACATTAAAAGAAACCCATGGTCTACCATGCTCAGGTGGCCACAAGGAGTTTCCCCTGTTCCTCTGTTGGCCAGTCCGAGCCTGATTGGAGTTGATTCTTGAGACCCACCAGTGGAGTTGATTCTTGGGGCCAACCATTGTAATTTCATTCTGGAGACCCACCAGTGGAGTTGATTCTTGTGGCCAACCATTGGAATTGAATGATGGAGACCCACCAGTGGAGTTGTTTCTGGAACCCACCAATGAGGTTGTTTCTGGGGGCTCCTCCTGCAGCTACTATACATGCCTCATATACTCTTGCTTTTTGTCTCTTTCGCTCTGCCTCTCCCAAGGATGTGTATCCAGTTTAAAAGAAACCCAAGGTCTGCAATGCTCAGGGGGCCTCCAGGAGTTCCCTGTGTTGGCCAGTCAAAGCCTGCTTGGAGTTGATTCTTGGGGTCCACCAGTGGAGTTGATTCTTGGGGGTCACCAGTGGAGGTGATTCTTGGGGCCCACCAGTGGAGTTGATTCTCGGGGCCCACCAGTGGAGTTGATTCTCGGGGCCACCAGTGGAGATGATTCTTTGGTCCCACCAGTAGAGTTGATTCTCGGGGCCCATGTTACAGCTACTGTACCTACTGCACATACAGCTCATAACTCTTATTCTCTGCCTCTCTTTCTGAAAAGTGCCCAAGCTTGCCATGCTCAGGAGCCCACCATGGTCAGGGGTTTCCATTGCTCCTCTTTGGGCCAAGTACTGTTGGAAATGGGCACTGAATTATAACAAGTCAATTGGCGCTCATTTAAAGGCCCTTTTCACTGGCTGATAGACACTGGACAAGCAGTGGTGGGGTTAGGTCATTGCAAAACAGGAGCACATGCCTCAGGTCCTTTGCCTACCTCAAGGGAAATTACAATCCTGTAAGTACAATTTATAACTGATGTTAGTTCTAACATCTGTTCTGCAGTGAAGAAGTAGCCATCATGAGAACTTGTGACTGCCACAGTGGGATGGCCCTTGTGGATGGTATGGAGGTCTTTGTAGCTGCCAAAACTCTCTGCAAAGAGGCATCATATAGGTAGAGAAGACTTTAACACCCGAATGGAAATCACCAATATACTCTTTTTTAACTAATTAAAACCAGATACTGATCCATATTCTTTTCATCGTAGCCATTTGTATTATCTGACTGTAGGTTTTTTATTTTTGTTGTCTGTATAGGATTATGGCCGCAGCCATCTTGCCTGAGCTGCTTTTAACAGCATTTAGAGAAATGCTTTACAGCAGTTTCATGGACATAGGAGCCTGTGAACAGGAGCAGACACATTGACTTCTATAGGAGAGTTCAGTCTGCAGGTATGGAGAGACAAGGGGCTGTGATTATCTCCTATTGTAACTGGTGGATCCTGTGTTATCTATACACATTGCTGTCACCTTTCAGTGTAATCCTGCCTGTGCTGATAACGAGGAGACTGTTGAAAAATTTTCTCTACAGAACAGGAAGTGTCAGACAATAAGGGCATGTCCCCACGGCACGGGTTTTCGGCCGGTTTTTCAGCCGGTTTGCGGTTTTTCAGGCAGGCCGAAAATTAGCACAATGGTGCTCTATGGAAAACCCATGTAGCAGTCCCCACTGTCCCCACTGCACGGGTTTTCCGCCCGGTAGTTTTTCTACCTGCGGTCCGGCCGCAAAACATTGAACATGCACATTCTTCCATCCGGTTTTCGGATGGAATATGTGCAAATGAATGTGAAGGGGGAGGGCTCATCGGCTCATTGCAGCTGTGGGGAGGGCCGCAAAACAGGACAAATGCCAGCCGGCAAACCGACCGGTATTTGTCCTGTGCAGTGGGGACGCAGCCTAATAAGGTCTAGTGGCCAAAGTGAAAACTACAGGATTAAAAAAAGATAGCAAAATGGGAAAAAAAAAAAAAAAAGAGAACCAAAAATTCTTGAAATATGTCTTTCACATTCGTTTTCACCTCCCGGCCTTTCAAGGGTCATACGAGGGCATGCTTTGTGGGGGTCCAGTTATACTTTTTTAAGGTACCACTTACTATACCATGTAATGTATTGGAAACCCCCCCAAAAATGTATATGGGGTAAAAGGTTTAAAAAAAAAAAAAGTTTTAATTTTTTTTTTTTTTATAAAGTTCACTGCTAAGTATAAATGACATGTTATCTGCATTCTGCAGGTTGGAATGATTTCAGTGATACAAATTTTTTTTTTTCTATTTTTCTTTTTTTGCTCTGTAGTGCCATTTTCTATAACTGATTTTTATTGTTTTTCAATCTGTGGACCTGAGTGAGGGTCATTTATTGTGGGATAAAGTGTAGTTTTATTTGTCACCATTAGGCAATAAAGTTTTTGATCACTTTTCATTTCATTTTTTTGGGGAACACAAACAGACTGAAAAGAGACAATTTTGGCATTGGTAGTTTTTTTTCTTCTGTGCTGTTAACCACAGGGAATAAACTATGTTATATTTTTTAAGATCAATCTTCTATGGAGAGAGAGCATTAGGCCCCCAGGTGTCGTTCTTTTAGGCTGCGTTCATACCTTCAGCTTTTTCGATACAGTTTTTAGAATGGATTTAAAACAAGGTGAAGTCTCAATCTTTATGTGGGAGAAGTTATATTTGTCGGAGGCGTAATTTAAGTTTACATATAGACTACTGCATAATTTAAAAAAAATTAATAAATAATAAAACAAAAGCAATTTTCTGCATTGTTTTTTACAGTTATTTTTTATACCATTCACATTTCACACTAAGTAGCACATTAGATGAATTCTACAGGTTATTACAGTTGTATGTGTAGGTTTTGTTTTTGACGGAATGTATGCACAATACTTTTTATTAAATATTAATTTTTATTTAATTATTCATTTTATTTATTTTTTTCACACTTTTTATGTTTTACATGTTGTAATTTTTTTTTTTTTTTTTACACTTAATGATGTATTAGCATACTCCTGTACAGGGCTGTTCCTAGGGGCGGGCGAGGCGGACGTTCGCCCGATTCACCCACCCCGCGGTTAGCCTCTGACTCTGCAGGCAGCTGCATACACTTAGTGCAGCTGCCGGTACAGGGAGGAGGCAGGACGGATCGCTCCCCTCCTGCCTCCTCCCCTGTATGTATCGGCGTTCAGTCAGACCGCCGACACATATACAGCAGCGTCGCAGGGGGCGCACGGTTTTCACCACGCCCCCCTGCGACGCCCAGTCTCGGCTCCTGTCTGTCCCGGGAGGCCCCGGGAGCTGAATGTAAGCGGCGTGATGACGTCTCGCCGCTTACACTGAACCCCGGGACTTGGCCGTGCTGCGGGGATCCTGGAAAGGTAAGTACATTTTTATTATTTTAAAATCCTTAGCTTCAGGGGGCAACTGGTTACAGGGGGCAACTGACTACAGGGGGCAACTGGAGACAAGGGGGTCACCGGCTAATGGGGGGAAAACTGGCGCGAGGGGCAACTATCATGGCTGCTGGGGCTACTATCTGGTAACAGGGGGGTATTAAATCCTTAGCTTCAGGGGGCAACTGGCTACAGGGGGGAGAACTGGCTACAGGGGGGACAACTGGTTACAGGGGCGACAAATGGCTACAGAGGCAACTATCATGGCTGCTGGTGCTACTATCTGGTAACAGGGGGGTAGTACATGGCTACAGGGGCAACTATCATGGCTGCAGAGGCAACTATCTGGCTACAGGGGCAACTATCATGGCTGCTGGGGCTACTGTCTGCTTACAGGTGGGTATTACATGGCTACAGGGGGCAGTTATCTGGTGAAGCACTGTGTTGCATTGTGGTGCATTATTTTACGGGGGGGAGGGGGATTTCTTCACCTCGCTCTGAGTGCAATTCAGCCTAGGAACGGCCCTGCTCCTGTATACTAATAAATTAGACTCTGTGTAAGTATGGCACAGGCTACTGTCAGGGTTACACACAGTGTGCCCTGACAGCAGACTTAATATACAGACAGTCCTGGAGCTACTCTAGGTCCTGAGCACTGACTGTATAGATATTTCCCAGGCTCCATTGGGCACTGGGAATCCTGGAGATCAAATGGAGCAAGAGAATCCCCAATCGTCATCGTTCAAGACTTGAATGGAGGCGACTGGAGGCTTCCTCCATTCCCTGCCATTCAGAGAGGCTCCTGTAGAAACTGAGCTGTTAACTACGGCTCCATTGCTAGCACAGCTGCAATGCTGGGAGCCGCAACCCTACTATGAAGGCAGAGATGTCTTCTGATGTTACCCCCGATGGAAAAAAAAAATAAAAAAAACAGTGTGTGGTCGCTAAGGGGTTTATATGTGTCCTCCAATTATCCTCCATTTCTAACTTTGGTCTCAAAAACTGCATCTGAAAAGCTAACTGTGTGAACACAGCCTTACTAAGCCTGGTCAGTATTGTGTTTGTCTGTCCATTGTCTGATTGTAATAATTGGTTGCGTTACAGCTGCATTATTCATAGTAAGAGGTATCCTATAAGAACTTATGATAGGGAATGCCTGCACAATAGATGGCCCGCCAAAGGATTTTTGGTGGCTTGAAAAAGGACAGGACTTGTGTAAACCCCACCCCAAAATGGGTGTTGGGGGCTTAACCAGGCAGTCAGGGGTGGTTCTGGCGGTTTTAGCCCCCCACATCTTGCCAAGTTGTGCCAATCTGTGATAGGGCAACATTCTTTGGAGGATAGGGGCTAATGCCGGCACTTATGGAAAATATATTGTGTGCTGTGCTTAGTGCAGCACTAATTATCTACCTCTATATTAGCAACATCATCCCATTTACCCTAGGTGACCCAGGTGTTTTCAGCATCAAGCAATACTCCCAGAGGAGCCCCCCTAGTCAGGACCCTCATCTACCCTGTTTCCCTGAAAATAAGACAGTGTCTTATATTAATTTTTGCTCCTAAAGACGAGCTAAGACTTATTTTCAGGGAATGTCTTATTCCTCCATGAACAATAATTCACATTTATTGTTGAACAAACAATTAACATGTATTAATATATTGTAGGGATTTCATCACAAACATCAGCAGAAGCAGCCAAACTCTGAATTGCATCAAAAAAATGCACTAGGTCTTATTTTCGGGGAAACAGGGTAGTAGTCAGAAGTGATATCATCTACAAACGTGCACACTTACTTATTAATAGTCCTGCAGCGACACTGATGGCCGTGCCTCCAAGAAGTATAGAGGCCAATGTCCATTTGCAGCATGGTGAGTGGATGAGATTCACCTTGTCCACATCTAACACAGGAACTGTATCCCCACGATGCTGGCCTGCCATTCTAACAAAAGAGCTGTAGAGAGTAAACAAGTGTCACCACACTTCCACATTGTGACAGCAAGCCTAAAGAAAAGTTAAAAAACACTGCCCCTATCGCTGGCGCTTGATTTGTGCTCTAGAACAAAATTGATAGACGTTACAGACCTTCCCCAAGAACAATATCTCACACTGCTTGTTTTACTTGTTCTTATTTGTTCTGACATATTGGAATTGGTTAACCAGTTGCTGACCGGTCTATTAATCCCCTTCCTGACCGGACACATTTTTTTTTATCTTCTAGTATATGTAGGCTTGAACGCTTTTTTTGCACTTGGTTATTCTACTATTTTTTGCGATAAGGTTTAATTTCTTATGTAATTTTTAGAAAACTACAAAGCTATACTTACAGCTCAATGGCTGGGCGATATACTGAATCCCTGTAGCAGGCATCTCTGGCCCACATGCTACATGGGGAAGATATAACAGGTGCCAGTCATTAATGAGTAAATGCTCTAGATACCAGTTCACACAAGCATGCAAAAAGCCACAGTATAACACATAGGGAGACTGCACAAATGCAACAACACCGATGAAATTGCATATAGATTAAGCGATACAAAGGGTAACGCCATTCATACAGGTACACCATGCTGGGTTACAGCCAATACTGCCTTTATATCGCCTTATCTTTATGCAATTTCATTGGTATTGTTGCATTTGTGCAGTCTCCCTATGTGTTATACTGTGGCTTTTTGCACGCTGGTGTGAACTGGTATCTAGAGCATTTGACCGTCACCTACTATATCTTTCCCATGCAGCATATGGGCCAGAGATGCCTGCTGCTGGGATTCAGTGCATCTTTCAGCCATTGAGCAGTAATTGTAGCTTTCTAGTTTTTTAGTAATTTATGTCCCATTTTTTCTGTGGTTTTGCACTTATGTAATTTTTACATTTTTTAAATAGTAACATTTCTAATAATAATATAATGGAAAATAGTTAAAAAAAAATTCACATTATTTAATTGATTTTTTTAACAGCAAAAGTGGCGCTGAAATAAGCTTTGTAATTGTGATACCTCTTTTCCTAGCGGACATTTATATATGTGATATAAAGTTTCAGGGGCAGGGGTAAAAGCTGTGGTTTGGGCTGTTAGGGTATGTTGTTGGTGCATAATTGCGCTGTAATGCGCCCAAAGTACAACAGACTAATACGGTAAAATCACAGCACTCATTGAGAGAAAACTAAAGTGAAAGGAGGCAAGGCTGTAGCGCTGTTGAAAGTATGCGCTGGTTAGCGCACATAAAAAAAATGTGTTTTTTTTTTATTATTTTACATATTGTATCCCCCATAAGGTCGGAAAAATCTCTCTAAGGAGCAATTTTACATCACTGTTTGTTTCTGATTTCCCTTATAACTGGGGCTGGTATATTGGCCCCAATAACAGGGGAAAGACATCTCCTGCACTGACTGCAGAGCTCTTGCAGTTACCAAGCTCAGGTGGTCATGTAACTGCTGAGCCAGGAAGCCAATTGGCTTCCTTCCTGTCTTGTATACAGCAATCATTGGGCGCTGTTAAAACAGCGATCAAGAAGGCAGGAATGTAATCAGTCCTTGTCTTCTCAGTGGAGAGCCTAGTTATTGCTGATATCCGGCTCTCCACTCATGCATCTGTGATCTCTGCATGGAAGTTACAGAGGTATACAGCCGCTGCTCAGATGTTTAAAGTCAACTGGTGATCAGCAGACAGTTTAAGGGGTTAAAGGGGTTTTGCCACGAAGTAAAATTGACATGGGAAGTTTGTAAATTAGATAACAAACATTTTCACCATTCATTATTATTAAAAATTCTGCTCCATTTTTGTTTTAGCTGCTCCTTTAGTGATCCATTGTTTACAGCTCGTCTCCAGGGTATACGACCAGGGCTGTGAGCTCCTCACTCCTGGCCGCACATGCTCAGACATCACCTCACCTCTCAGGCAGCTACTGAGTGTTCAACCCCAGGTGCTGTCACTCTACTCCCGTCCTCTGTGCTCCTTAGTAATTAGTCAAACAGTGCAAATAAATAAAAAAGAAACCTCAATCAGGTCTGTGCATTGATAAAGAGAAAAAAAAAACACAGGTTTAGTTCCTGCAGGGATTTGAACCGAGGACCCTTGTGCCTGGAGGGAAAAGTTTTACCTCTGAGCTACAATGTAGTTACAGTTCTACACATAAACAGACCTTTCTTTCACTAGAGAGAGGAAAGGCCTGGTGATGTCATCCTGCTGGGTCACATGATCTGCAATTCAAACAAATCACACACGCCCCCCTTCTGAGCACACAGAGCTGAAGAGCTGGATGCAGGAGGTATGAGATGAGATCGTGGCAAAACCCCTTTAAACAGTCCTCAAGCTCAGAGCTTGGCATTTCTCTAGTGTCATCAATCATTACAGTACCTGGCTAACGGGAGGAATTAATTTTGACCAGCAGTTCCTTCACCAGTCTTAACAGAGAGTGTGCTGGAGAATGATGTGCCAAGTGGCACGGGCTGGCCTATGTATGCCTTACTGGTGTATACAGTTTGAAAAATTTCCTTTTCCCACCCATAGTGTTCAACACCGGTTCTTGTACATGGCAGCAGGGAGACCAGAGCCAGTACTTGCCTCCCAAAACTTTTAGAAATACAGAAGTCTCTGCCAAGTATAATCCCCACCTTAAGCTTTCCACATACTTCATACACATAATTCACAGTCCCTAAACAAGTTCTAGAATCAATGAGAGCAGTCTAAACAGGCTTTTGTAGAAGCTTCACAAAAGGTGTAATATCAGGGCAAACCATTGACACCACTGGTCGACAATCGAGGTTGACAAAGAGTGGAATTCCATCCTCCAATAAGTCATAATTCTTCAAATGTGACTTTTCTGACCTCCTGATCAGAGGACAATTGGATGTACATTGCCACCTCCAACATGGCTGTCGCCACCATACAGAAGTGAAGCCTTCTACGCCTGAAGATAGTCCGGAACAGGTCAGCTCTCCCTTCTGCTCGGCTTTAGCTGGCTGACTTTGAGGACAGATCTCTCAACCGATTGCCCTGGACATCCAGACAGGACAACCTGAGTATAGTATCTGCTTTGATTAGATACCTCCACTTACGTTTTTATAGCCTCCAGGCTTTGCTGGGTATGGGCGGTCCAGTTGTTTTCTTAGCTCATCCACAACATAAAAAAATTAGCAACAGCAACACCAACTTCTTTAATCATCATAGACAGTCTCTGGGTGTCTCTCTCTTTATAGAGGAAGTCTCTTTCTTTATGAGACTTTCTTTTCTGCATGAAATAAGTATTTGATACGATACAAAATCAGAATTTATTATTTGGTACAGAAACCTTTGCTTGCAATAACAGAGGTCAGACGTTTCCTGTAGTTCTTGACCAAATTTGCACACATTACAGCAGGGATTTTGGCCCACACCTCCATACAGATCTTCTCCAGATCTTTTCGGTTTTGGGGCTGATGCTGGGCTACATTGAGTTTCAGCTCCCTACAAAGATTTTCATGTCTGATTGGCTAGGCCATTTCAGCACCTTGAAATCAAAGCCACCCCTTAGCTGCCCTGGTTGTGTGTTTTGAGTCATTGACCTACTGGAAGATCCAGCCACGACCTATCTTCAATGCTCCTACTGAAGGAAGGAGACTGTTGTCCAAATTTTTGCGATACGTGGCCCTATCCATCCTCCCTTCAATATGATGCAGTTGTCCTGTCACCTTTGTAGAAAAGCACCCCCAAAGTGGGATGTTTCCACCCCCATGCTTCACGGTTGGGACGGTGTTCTTGAGTTGTCCTCATCCTTCTCCTTACTCCAAACACGGCGAGTGGAGTTGATACCAAAAAGTTCTATTATGGTCTCATCTGACCACATGACCTTCTCCCGCCTCCTCTGGATCATCCAAATGGTCACTGGCGAACTTCAAACAGGCCTGGACATGTTCTGACAGGAGGGGACCTTGCGTGTCCTGCAGGATTTTAATCCAGGACGGCGTAGTGTGTTACTAACTGTAATCTTTGTGGTCCCAGCTGTAATCAGATCATTGTAGTTCTGGGCTGATTACAGACTTTTCTCAGAATCATCCTTATTCCATGAGGCGAGATCTTACATGGAGCCCCAGACTGAGGAAGACTGACAGTCAACTTGTGTTTCTTCCATTTTCTAATAATTGCACCAACAGTTGTTGCCTTCTCACCAAGCTACTTGCCTATTGTCCCATAGCGCATCCCAACATTGTGCAGGTCTACAATTTTGTCCCCAGTGTCCTTAAACAGCTCTTTGGTCTTGGCCATAGCAGAGCGATTGGAGTGTCATTGAATGAGTGTGTGAGTCACTAAATGTAACTGCCCTGTAATCACTTATATGTCTTCAGAGCCTGTGTACACTGGTAGCTACCACTATCTGGTCACTGTATGGAGGTAACAGTGGTCTTAGTGTAACGGTCTTCATTCAGTAACAGTACAATGGTATTATTCACACAGTTTATGGTGGTGATATGTGAGGATGATGATGTATCGGTATTAATAGGTGCTTGTCTATTGTTATTATTGTTATTGATCTTGGTATACTGGTTTGGTCAGTAACAGTATGTGATATTAGTCACTATATGGCAGTGATATGTGGGGTATTATTTGGTTCTTGTATATTGTTGTTATTGGTAATATCAGTCTTAGTACAGTAATAATATTATGGTGGTATTAGTCACTATATAGTGGTGACCTTTGCTGATAATGTGGTCCTTGTATACTTATTGACCCGCAGAATATAGACAAGTCAATTAAACTGTTCAGTGTAAATTCCAACAAAAACTAAATCCAAAAAACAAAAGTACAGTTGCATTTTTTTTACAAGAGGGAACAGACACTTCGCTGTTGTAAGGGACCGGTCGGGGGCAGACACAAACAGAGTGAGGACCTGACGCTGGTCCCAACCCCTGTCCCTGCCTTTTGGGGTGCCCAACTCCTTAATAGGTTGGCCGCAACCTGAAGACTGAGATCTATACTAACTAAGTGCAGACACAGGAGACAGACAAACGAACACAGAACACAATAAGGGAGAGTCAGGCAGGCAAAGTCGGCAACAATCTGGAGGCGCGGTACCAAATCGGGAGACAGAACAATAAACGTAAGCCAAGCCAGGTAGTTAACCGCCGGTAGACGTAGTACAAATAGAGAAGGCAGAAGAATAGTCAGAAGCAAAGCCAAAAGTCAGGTAACAGTAAACAGCAAGGAGAATAAGGCTAGCTACAGGCAAACAAACAGACCAGTATAGCAGGCAAAGATGACAGGAAGCTGAATCCATTTATAGTGAACAGGAGAAAGCAGAACAGAGGTGATAGGTGAAAGAACATAAACCAGATAGGAACAGAAGATTGTTAATCAAAAGGAGAAACAGATTAACTCAAGAAGTGCTGGAGGATTCCTGGTCACAGGTGTTGGCCAGGAATCAATTAAGCAAGCAGAGAAAGAGAACACTATTCACACTGGTGAATACAAATAAAAGCATCAGGTAAGAAATCAGGGTTTTCATCGCAACGGCTGTGGCCGGTGACCAGAGCTCAAAGCTGGGGGTCTGCCGGGCATGATCATGACAGCTGTATAACTTGTTTTTCTTTCGTCCCATTTGAAATTCATTTTCTTCTATTGGACAATCCCCTTAAATAGAAATAACTTTCTGCAGTGCGCTTCACCACAGACATCCGTCATGTCAAGTCGGGAACCTGTCATTGAAAAGTATTGATCCACAGGCGGTGTCTGGGATTAGGGGGGCCCCAAGCTGAAGTTTTGTACCCGGGCCCATGAGTCTTCAACTACGCCCCTGAGTACAGGACATGTAGTACCGCACTATACTGTAGGGAGACGCTATAGACCACCAATCACTGCCTGCACCTCACTAGTACAGAAGGTTTACAAGAAAAATGTTCCTGATAATTTTTTGAATCTTTCATCAATCACATCTGCCGCAAATCAGCAGTGTCTGTGACATCGTATGGCAGTGGTCTCAAACTGCAGCCCTCCAGCTGTCGTAAACTACAACTCCCACAGTTATAGATTATATAAATGCATGATGGGAGTTGTAGTTTTCCAACAGCTGGAGGGCCGCAGTTTGAGACCACTGTTGTATGGTGAATGTGGTCTCAAAATACAATGTCCCAGGAAAGTCCAATATATTATATATATATTATTGTATCTTGAGGCCATTGTAATTCAAGGGAGCTTAGGCAGCAGATGCTCTTCCTAAGGTCCCTCTGCCACAGAATACACCGGTATTATAAACAGTTTATTGTAGGTGGGGGTCCGGTTACACTTGGTCTTTTCCAACACCCATCTATTTGGATAATCTCTAGAGGAGCACAACCTACAGTCTTCATTGCCTTTATTGGCAGCTCCCATATTGCTAAGCCAAACAAAGCTGATGATACAGACAGACAATCAGCCATTGTCCCAATGAAGCAGCGCGGCAGCTTGGTTGAAGAGCCTAAACATTCCCCCCACTCAAGGAAAGCCTGCACTCGTGCAGACCCTCTGAGCTCTACTCTAAGAGGTTATTAGTGCCAGCAGAGTGCCTAAATTATCAAGAAGGCCAGCAAAGTGCCTCCATAATAATAAAGCCAACAGAGTGAACCCATTATTAATATTACCCCACATCAAAAGGCAAGAAGAGTGACCCCATTTTTAATATTACCCCTACAGCAATAAGGCAAGAAAGTGACCCATTATTAATATTACCCCTACAGTCAATAAGGCAAGAAGAGTGACCCATTTTAATATTACCCCTACAATCAATAAGGGAAAGAAAAGTGACCCCATTATTAATATTACCCCTACAATCAATAAGGCAAGAAGAGTGACCCCATTATTAATATTACCCCTACAATCAATAAGGCAATAAGAGTGACCCGAATATTAATTTTACCCCTACAATCAATAAGTCAAGAAGAGTGACCCCCAATATTAATATTACCCCTACAATCAATAAGGCAAGAAGAGTGACCCCATTATTAATATTACCCTACAATCAATAAGGCAAGGGAAAAGTGACCCATTATTAATTTTTACCATACAATCAATAAGGCAAGAAGATGACCCCATTATTAATATTACCCCTACAATCAATAAGGCAAGAAGAGTGACCCCATTATTAATATTACCCCTACAGGCAAGAAGGCAAGAAGAGTGACCCCAATATTAATTTTACCCCTACAATCAATAAGGCAAGAAGAGTGACCCCATTATTAATATTACCCCTACAATCAATAAGTCAATAAGAGTGAACCCCAATATTAATATTACCCCTACAATCAATAAGGCAAGAAGAGTGACCCCATTATTAATATTACCCCTACAATCAATAAGGCAAGAAGAGTGACCCCATTATTAATATTACCCCTACAGGCAATAAGGCAAGAAGAGTGACCCCATTGTTAATATTACCCCTACAATTTAATAAGGGAAGAAAGTGACCCCATTTTTAATATTACCCCTACAATCAATAAGGCAAGAAGAGTGACCCCATTATTTAAAATTAACCCCCACAATCAATAAGGCCCAAAAAGAGTGACCCCATTATTAATATTACCCCTACAATCAATAAGGCAAGAAGAGTGACCCCATTATTAATATTACCCCTACAATCAATAAGGCAAGAAGAGTGACCCCATTATTAATATTACCCCTACAATCAATAAGGCAAGAAGAGTGACCCCATTATTAATATTACCCCTACAATCAATAAGGCAAGAAGAGTGACCGCAATATTAATATTACCCCTACAATCAATAAGGCAAGAAGAGTGATCCCAATACTAATAAGGTGGTTGAACAGCAGAGATCGGAGGCGTCTCCAATCTCTGCTGTTACTGGAGGGGATCGGCTGCATCTAACATCCAGCACCCACCGTCTATAGAGCGGGCTCAGCAAGTGAGCCGCTCTGCGCTCCCTTAGTGTCTCCATGACATACCGCTACATCATGGTGCGCGGAGGGATTAAAGTGAGGGTTCCACTTTTACAAGATGCTCATCAACTGGTCGGTGGGGGAGATTCTAAAATAGAAAAAAAACCTCAAGTTTTAGGCCATGTCCCCACGGCACCGGTTTGCGGACGGTTTTTAGGATGGTTTGCGCTCTTGCAAACCGTCTGAAAAACCGGCCGCAAACTTTTACACGATAAACATTGTGCTTGTTCATTCTCCCGGACAGTTTTCGGATGGAATATGAACAAGTGAATGTGAAGGGGAGGGCTAATCGCAGAAAAAAGCCGTCCTCATGCGGCCGTGTGCACGGCACAAAAACTGGACAAATACCGGTCGGATAAACCGACCGGTATTTGTCCAGTGCCGTGGGAGCGCGCCCTTAAACCTGCTGCGCTCCAGCATCACCACTGCTCCCAGTCAACAATGTTGTGTTCATTGTTCAAGTGACCCCGTAGCTATTCACAGGCTGCAGCGGTCTCTTCCTGGATATACATATCCCAATAACAGCGGCACACTATAAACTGGAGCACTATCAAAGGGGACATAAGAATTTTGAAAAAAGCATTTCTGCTATCTAGGATATATGAAAAAAAAAAAAGTGAGATTCTGCAATGTAACTTGTAAGCTGGTTCCTTCATTCCCTGGATTGTGGAGGTCTGAATAGGACCCAAACGAGAGGTATCAATAGTGTAGGAATCAATAGTGTAGGACCCACCTGCCTTGAGATCACGTTGAAGTTCGGAGGTGGCTTAAACAATTTTGATCCAAAAAAAATTCCTATGTCCCCTTTGATAGTGCTTCAGTTTATAGTGTGCCACTGTTATTGGAATATGTATGCATACTACAGCCGCACCAGTGTTGCACCTATGTTCATTTTTTTCAAAAATTTTTTTTTTTTTTTTTGATGTGTATAACCATATATTGCTTCTTCCTGGATATGCGGCACACGAACACTGAGGACTGCGATTAGCTGCAGTGTCACGTGGTGGTTGATCAAGAAGTCATCAGTAGGTGCAGTCGGATGGTGCTGAAACCTATTTTACAACCTCCACCACTGGCTGAGGAGTGTTTTGTAAAAATGGGAAACGCCATACCCCTAGGCACCATATTCCTATACAGGTTGCCATATTGTAAATCCAACCCCTAAATATCTCCCAGGCATAGGGACAAAAGTGCTGTATGGCAGTGATAAATGCATGAGTGCTGTATGAATTATCACGTCTCATCATTATCTATCTTGATCCGGCATTGTAGACCAGAATGTCTCACATCACAAAACAGAGTTTAGTAGGTGAACCGACAAGGGAACAGCTACGAGCTGGCCAAGTATCAAAAATGTGCTCCAATTAATCAGGAATTGGAAGAAGGGAACAGTAACTGATTCTATGGCAAGGAAAGCAGCCATACAGCTCTAGGGCTACGTCCACAAGACTAAGGAGTAACTACTGTAGGATTCTGAATCAGTATTTGCACAGTAAAACCTGAGGATTTTTTACTTGATTTTTGTTTTTTGCAGCATTTTTTGGATTTTGTTTTCAATTTATTTATTTTTTTTGTCAGACAGTGTAGAGATCTATCTACTTAATACTTAGCTTTATATACACATATGCTCTTCACATTTTTGTAAATATTGTATTACATAGTTACATAGTTTGTAAAGCCAAAAACAGACAGACATACATCCAGTTCAGCCTATTGTGCTAAAGTGTTGATCCAGAGGAAGGGAAAAACTTCCATGAGGTAGAAGCCAATTGTCCTCATTTTAGGGAAAAAAATTCCTTCCCAACTCCAATCAGAATAAATCCCTGGATCAGTGACCCTTCTCCAGAATCCCGGGCACATAACTGTTAATATTACACTAGAAATGTACCAGAAACCTCTTCAGAAACCTGGTCACTAAACTGTTAAATTATTTTCACTAGAAATGTCTCCAGACC
>JAODAL010023208.1:0-63148 GCA_025379985.1 Phyllomedusa bahiana
TGAGGGGTTCCCCAAAAAAAAATTATATTGCAAATTTTTCTAAAATTTGTGGAAATTACTACTAAATTTCTAACCCCTCTAATGTCAAAAAAAAAAGAGAAAATTTTTAAAAAATGAGCCAACCAAATGGACAAGGGTAGATGCAAGTTATAAACTATTTTGTGGTGAATAATTATCTTCTTGCACCAAAATTTTTCAATTTTCAAAACGCAAATTTTTTTTCCCAAAATTTAATGAAATTTTGATATTTTCAAAACAAACAAGGGATTGATGGATAAAAATTTTTTACTAACTTAAAGCACAATTTTCACGAGAAAACAATCTCAAAACACAGGGATAGGTAAAAGTCAAAAATTTTATTCCACAAAATGGACCAGTAAATTTTTCAAAATGGGGTGGGTCGGGAAGGGCCAAAACACTGGCCTTTAAAGGGGGAAAGGGAAAGGTTCCATAAAGTCTACACAGGGTTATTCCACAGTTCTTTCACCCCCTCTTTTACCTTTTTACAGCTTACTAAAGGCTTCTTTTTTGGGGTTTTAGTGTTCCGGGAAACCAACTTCAACAGATTTAAAAAAGCAGAAAGGGGGTGAAATGTTAAAGATGGCCCAAGTGGGACTACAATGGTGTTTGTAGTTACAGTACATTCCTATAGTATATTCTTGTAGATCCACCTGGATTGCTGACTACTGACTGTGACACACTATCTATGCCAAGTCTTAAAAGTATCCCATGTTTTTAGATGTTTAGGAGAATTTTTAAGAATACTGCTTGTAAGTAACCACTCCCAAATAGAGATGTATTCATTTTGCTTCATTGGCTGAAAGCCTACATCATAAATGTTACTAGTATTTGAGAGTTAAATGTCATAGGCTAGCCGGTTGCTTGGTCAGTTTCCTGCTTCACACTGACACATTTTTGGTTTTATTTCTGATGAGAAATCTTCAGCCATAGAAACACAGATGTTAATTTTTAGTTTTGGAGCTCAATTTCAAGCTAAACCCCAGCTTCATGTTTTATGCCTGGTAACTTGATGATAGACAGCTTGCAGAATGTGCACGCTGAGAGCATTGATCTTACAGCTGGTATGTTCTGCATATGTTCCAGTTAGAAACTGTCTTTGATGTGATTTTTCTAAGAAACGTCACAGCCTGTTTCCTTTTACTAATCACGCAATGGGCTTTATTGTGTTCTCTGAAAAATGCTATCAGGTGCAGGCATGGCGCTTTTAAAAGGGAAACATTTTTATTGTACTTAAAATTTCCATCAGTTTTGGGGACGTATAGATGGTAAAAAACAGAACCAAAAAACATAAAGGCACAAATACAATAAACATAACAGTATAATACAATACAAAAAAACCTCACAGACATAAATCTAATGTTGCCTATTTGGGTTAAATTTGTAGCAAAAATTCACATAAAAAAAAAACCCAAATTTAAAAAATAACTTTTATTAATTACCCTTAAAAGAATCCCCTCCAAAGGAGGCCCCCACAGCACAAACCCCAAAATTTGTTCTCCTAAGAGGAAAAATGCTGGTCCTCTAAATCAACAGGAGCGGCCCCACCATTGAGACGCACCCTAGGGTCTGCCCCTAGGTGCTCCTCAATAGGGGGGGCCCTCCTGTTGGGGCGACTACTCCGCCGAGGGGGAAATTTTTTCCCCCTTTTGGGTCATACCACTATATTGGATATTTAGTTTTAAAGGGGAACCCCAAATTTTTTCCCTCTCAGGAGAAAAATTTTGGTGTTTGTTCGGGGGTCCCCCTTTTTTGGGGGGCATTCTTTAAGGGCTACAAAAAAAGTTTTTTTTTTTGGGGTTTTTTTCTTCACTGTGAATTTTTTTTATAATACAATACAGTAAGAAAAAAAGCCTTCTCCCTACCAGTTCAAGAGACTACTGATCAATAGCTACTAATAGAGACATAAGATTTAAATGAAGGAAACATAGATTTTTTAAAATTTAGATTATTTTGATTTTTTTTCTTTCTTTTTTGAAGTGGTAAGTTTTCAAGCAAAGCTCATAGAGTAGGAAAGAACTGAATGACCCACAGCAGGGAATTTGATAATGCAACTGAAGGTCCAGTAGGCAAATGCCTGGAGGGATAAGAGAAGGAAGTTGTATTTTTAGAGGTTTCATCTGGAGAATAATGTGAGGAGAGCAGAGATCTCAAATTGTAGTGAAAGTCATGATTTAGTTGTTTTTAGAATTTTCAGGGTGACTGGTGATCAGTGGAGGGACTGAACGAAAAGAGACATGCACTTGATTTTTTGAGTTATTTGAGTGTAATTTGGTGAGCTTTAATTTTTGTGGTTTATCCATCTCCTAACAAATTACACCTGTTTCTAGAGAGACAAAACTAAAAAAAAAAGTTAAGGGAACTCATCGGGGGTATCATTATGAACCAATTTTTTTTTCTGGGCAAAAAAGGGAGGGAAAAATTTTTTAGAATACAGTTAGTGCATCTCTGACCAACAAATTGGTTTAAATGTTTATTTAAAATGTACAATTGGAAGTAATTTTATTATCTTACTTTAATTAACAAGGAGGCAACAGCCATATAGAGGAAAGTCTTAACATTGATGTATAAGGTTTAAGGAGTATGAGTCATCACATTTATTCAGCTGAACTGTCAAGTGTTCCTATAATGAGTGAAAGTTTGAAGTCTTCAATGCAAATTTGATAGAATGACACTGTATGTAGAAAATGTGTGGTGTCAAAGGCATCATCCTCTGTTTAATATTGACTTTTCTGCTTTGACATTACATTTTTTTACATGCTAGAAATGGTTGAAAAAAGACAGGGCCATCAAGTTCAACGAGGGTGGGGAAAATGTGGGTGAAGGGGGGGAACAAGGTTTTTTAAAAGGAGTTGTCTCATTACGACTTTCAGCCTTCATGCCCCCGGGTAATTGAACGAGGGGGGCTTCTTGGTTTCCGCTCCCCTCCCCCCCCCTCCCATCAGCACACAGAGCTACGTAATTTCTATACGGGGGGGGAGGGGGTTGCTCTCAGATTTCCACCCTGTGTGGGGCCTGCCAGGTCTTTTGCGGAGGGGGCTGATCGGGATGTGAGAGGAATATGAAGCTGTGTGCAAATAAGCAGAGGGGATCATGTGTTCCTATATCCCCTGCTTAGCTCCGTCCCAACATCCCCAGCAACAACAAGGGCAGTGTTATATACTCAGGATGTCTCACAAATACGGGAGAGCAAAAAGTATTCACATGCCGATTTTATATTTTAGTAAGTCCAGTTCCAAAACATATAAATTTTTTAATTAACAACAGGGTCCTGCGTCACATCTATCGTGTAGAAGCGAGGAAGCAGGGAACACAGGGTTAACCCAAAAGGCAGCCGGACACAGACGCCAGATCCTCCCTCCCCCCTCCCCTCCTCCTCCTCCACTCCAGAAGCATTCCTGCTCCAACCTTCTTCAAAGTGATAGTCATTTAAACCCCTGACAGCCAGAAAGAAAGGTCAACAGTCCTACTATAAAAATTTTAGAACTGATGTAGTAATACTAACAAGCTACTCAAAATCATAAACTTTTGAATGAACATATTTTGCAAAGCTGCTTTTTTTTTTTAAGTCTTTAAATTAAAAACCCCAAATCATGTAGCGAAAACCCCTTTAATCCACCTCACCACGGTTAATGCCCGAACCCCAAGAAAAAAACCAATCTGCCCAGGGGAAAAACCCTATCTGTGACCACAAACCCCACCAGCCGGGACCAAAATTTTTACATAGCATGTATGTTTAATATTCTTTAGTTTTAGTAGTTTCTAACCCTTTTGTTGAAACCCCAACTTTCCTGCTGTGACCAGCCCTCAGCAGCATTTCCCCAGATTTACAGTTCTTACGTGAAGAACACTTTTCTCCCTGGGGATTGAAATTTCCCTTTTTTTTCTAGCTGAACGGAAGTCTCCTTTCTTTTGAGGGGCTTTTCATGAAATATTTTTCCCCCTACTTTTTGTGGGGACCATTTATAAATTTATATAAAAATTTTAAACATGTCCCCCTAAGCTGTCTTTTTTTAAGACAAAAATTAAATTCTACTAACCTTTCTCATAACTAAGATCTTGATTCCCCTTATAAGTTTGGTTGCTCACTTTGCACTCTCTGCTCCATTACACTTTTCTATAAAATGGAGCCCCGAACGAAATATATTTTAAGTGAGGTTGCCCAAAGCTTTGTACTCGGGAGTACAACCTTTCCCACGAGTCCATGCCTCTTTTAATACACAGCAATACTTTTTCGCAGTAGAGCCTGATTTTACACTGCATGCTGTTCGTATCTATAATCTATAAAACGCCCAAACCTTCTCAAAAAAGCGATTCCCAAATTTTTCCCCCCTAGCACATAAAATCCTGCAGATTTTTTCTACCCAATGCAGAACCTACATTTATCCCCATTTAACCCCATTTGCAAGTGGGTGCAAGCACTCAGTGTTCCAGGTCTGCTTCAATTTATGAGCATCTTCTGGATTGCACTACCCTGCATAGCTTGGTGTCACGCAAAAAAAGGAAACCGGCTATGAACCCCTCCACTAATCATTAATAAATACTTAAATAAAAGAGATCCAATACGACCCCATAACCGGGGACCACTCAGAGTAGGAGTCATTTACCACCACTCTCTGAGTACAATCCGATAGGCAGTTTTTAATCCAATTACACACTGTTATTTCTAACCCAATGGATTCTAATTTACCCAACAAACACTTACGAGGGACAGTGTCAAACGCCTTTGCAGTTTCTAAAAGCACAATATCCACAGCCGTCCCGCTATCCAGACTTCTACTCACCTCTTCATAAAAACAGATCAGGTTGGTCTGACAACTTCTGTCATTAGTAAAACCATGCTGGCAATCACTAATAATATTGTATTCGTCCACATATACCTGTTTATAGTCCCTTATGAGCCCCTCAAACATTTTTCCCACAACAGATTGATGGCCTCCTTTTCAAAAAGATGTCTTTCCTGTACTAAAGGGTACCCAAAGAAGTGTTCCTTCTCATTTAGCATTAGATATACAGTTGTGTCCTGGCCTGTAGAATTAGTCATCATATGGTAAGTCATACACCTACTGAGTAAAGCCAGACACTTTAGATAACTGTTAGATATTTATTTTATCTGATTTTTTGTTGAATGAGTTTTTGTTAAATATCTCTTCCTTTCCCTCCATCTATTGTGCATTGATGTTTGGAGTCCATAATGGCATGCATAACCAAGTTCACTTGGTTGTGTTTTGGTGTTGGACAATGGCAGACATATAACTTATCTAGGTTGTACAGCTGTAGAAGGCTTGAGTTTTACCCTTACTGAATAAAGTCCCATGATATAACTGTTAGAAATCTCTGCCATTTCCTCCATATACTTTTCACTGATCTTTGGAATCCATACTGGTCTGCATAAAAAAAGTTGCCTTTGTTATGTTTTGGTGGTGGGCAATGGAAGATATACAGCCCATGCAGGTGGTACAGCTGCACAAGGAATACAAGGGAAAAAGGTCCTCTTTTTCATAGCTTGGCAAAAGTCAGATAAGTGTAAATGTCTGGTATGTAATGTGACAGTGTTTAAATGATACGTGTGTGGCATGGGTCTAGTGTATGAGGTAACATGTGTACTGTGTGTGAATAGCATTTGTGAATACAGGGCCCCTTTAACCTTAGGGTAACAGATGCTCCTGCACCAGGTCCCTTGGCAACGGCACCTCTTCAAACTGTTTCTACATTCAGTTAACATTGAAATTTGTGGTCGAGCAAGTAACCATTTGTTTTCTACCCCACTATTTTATGTATAAAGCCAAAGTAGATAATTCCGAGTCCGATAAATGACCTTTGATGTCTTAGTCATGTGACTCATGGTAGAGCGCATGCCAAGAGTAGAGAAGTTGGTGCCTCTTTTTGTCAAGTAACTAGCTCTAGAGGAGGAAAAGCCAAAGAGTGACTGCAGCAGCTCAATGTGCATTGTTGTGTGGATTGTGTACTGCAGGCAGCATCTGGTGAATGCAAAAAGTGCCCCTCCACCCTATTTGAGTGGAGGATCAAACCTGTGGGACGGATGACTCTATACCTTTGAAAGGCTTAGGAGTAAAAAAAAAAGAAGCAATGTAAACAAAACACAAAATCGTCAGCAAATGACAAAAAACAGTCAAAGTGAATATCTGAATTTTTTCAAAATGCATCTTTGCTACTTTATGAGATATGAAAATTTGAGTTTCTTAGTGTACATTTTTGATCAAAACTGTAAGGGCCCATGCACCAAGACATGGTGACCTCATTACAAATGGGAACCTATGTTTATAGAGTACTGCTGATGTGTTTGCATTGCATTGCTGCAAGGTCAGCGTGCACCTACACTAATTTCTTTAAAATTGTTTTGGATTCATCAACCAATTTTTGTTTTGGATTGTTTGCATGGGGGAATGGCTATTCTCCATTTTGGTTGTACACTCCTCCCATCCACATAGACTATTTTTAATCAGAGCAGAATGTAGCTGGGACCTTCTCTCCCTGAAAATATGGAGTTCTGAACAGACACCAAGTGAGGTAAAATGTACTGGGGTCACCTTGTTGTGGGGGATGGGCCCTTGTAGTTTGTTCAAAAATGTATGCTAAGAACCTAACATTTTCATGTATCCTAAAGTAGCAAGAATGTATTTTGAGAAAATTCCTACATTCACTTTGACTTATTTTTTATGTTTATAAACTGCTGCTGATATTGTGTTAGAAATCTTGTAGTAATTTTTTATATTTTCAAGGAAACTTGCAACATAGATTTTTTTTAGGGAGCATTCTACTTCTGACTTGGCTTTAAGCGGCCTGTATGTTAGATACTCCCATAAATGTCTCCATCTAAGAAACTACACACCTTAACTACACAGCTTAAAGTATTTAAAACAGTATTAGGAAGTTTGTTAACCCATTAAATATTTCACAGAAACTAAAGCAAAGTAGAGATAAAATTTCAAAATTTCACTTCTTTTTGCAGATTTTCAATTTTTATCCGGTATTCACTGAAACTTGGTAGATGCGACAAGGGAAATGCAACTCAACATAGATTCCCAAAACTCTGTCGTTTTTAGAGATGTCCCATATGTCGCCCTAGTGCACTATTTGCCTCAACCACAAACCTCAGAATAGGTGGAGAAAGAAAGACAACAATCCTGGGTGCTTTTTTTATTTTTTACAACGGTCACCATGCGTTTGGAATGACGTGCTAAACGTAATCATAAAGTTGTTATGATTACAGCAATACTAATTTTTTGTATGTTTTACTGCTTCTACACAATAAAAACACTTTTATTAAAAAAAAAATTTTTTGCATTGCCGTCGTCTGAGAGCCATAACTTTTTAATTTTCTGTGTATGGAGCTGTGTATGGACTTGTTTTTTGCGAGATGAGTTAACAATTTTTATTGGTATCATTTTTGGAGGGACAAGGCTTTTCTATCGCGTTTTTTGGAAGGCAGAGTGAAGAAAATATTGCAATTCTAGTATTGTTTTCTTATTTTTAAAAGTGCTCACCGTGCAGTATACTAGACAAGTTAGTTTTACTCTGTGCGTTGACACAATTATGGCGCTACCGAATTTATATAGATTTTTTATGTCTTTATTTATACATCGCTATCTTCTAACATTTTTTATTTTTCCATTTAAAAAACTGTGTAAGGGCTTTTTTTTGCATGATGAACTGACATTTTAATTGATACCCCTTTGGTATTTATATACATTTTTTGTAAGAAATATACGGTTAGAGAAAAAATATATTTCATTAGGGACAAGATAACAGATCTATGATCACCGTGAGTGACTTGGTGCAGACCTTAGGGCCCTTACTTTTTTATCTTAACGAATCTAGATTCAGTAATACTTATACAACTTTCTTTTTATAAGAAAAATATATTTATTTTACAATCTTCAAAGGATTATACATAACATCGTTACAAACATAGAATACAATACCCAAAAAGTATCTACTTACCCATATGAATGTCTGTGTATGAATTGGGTGAGTGGTCCCTTCCTTCAGTCAGAGACCAGAGTTAGGCCTCAATGGCTTCTCTCCTGGCCAGCACATGGCCTTCTCCCCACATGACTCTTTCCAAGGTCTGTTGGCTCCGCCCCTGGGTTCCACCCCTGGCTTCCCCACACCCCTTCCTTATATACACTTCTCCGTGTGGGTGTGACTCTCAGTTGGCTCAGGCATCACTACAAACCATATGTGGAATACAGCTAAATATATTAGGTTCATCCTCTTCTTCTGAGGTCATCGGCTCTAAACCAGCTTTAACCAGCTCTTCACCAACCTTCAAAATAGCAATGCCAGCAACTTTATTTATACCTATGTCCATGTGCTCGTGTGTGCCTGTGTATAATATATATATAAAATATAAAATATAATTTCTGTAGCTTTTACTTGAAATACCTTTTAACATTTTTGATCATTTTTTATTCTATTTTATGTGTTGCAGGATGAACAAAAATCGCAATTCTGTTACTGTTTTATTTATTTATTTTTTGTTATGTCGTTCACTGTGCATGTTAATTAATATGACAGATTCATAGGGTAGGTCGTTATGCACATATTGAATATGCGACCTTTATTTATTTTTGATCTTTTTGGTGGCGATTGGCGTTTGTAAAGGAGAAAATGGCGGTGTATGTGTTTTTATTTTATTTTTCATGTTTATGTTTTACTTTTTTTTACTTTTTCACTTTTTTTACTTTTCATTATAGGAGACCTGTATCAGTGATCTCCAGATCACTGATACAATAGAGAGCAGTATATAGCAGAACTACTATGTACTACTCTCTATGGTAACTGTCAATCACAATGCCGGTCATGCTCACAGGGCATGACCTGGCATAGTGACGTCACACACACAAGCCCGGAAGTGTTTCTTATACTCCTGGCCTGTGATGTGAGACAGCGATCGTGCCACGGCTGCTGCAAGGGGACAGAAGGAGCTTCCTCCTTTTGTCATTCCATTAGATGCCACAATCGCAATAGTTTGTGGCAGCTAAGGGGTTAATAATCAACTGCCGGGGGTCACTGTGATATATAGCTAGTCCCACTTTAGGGCCTGCACAATGTCCAGGATGTACCAGTGGGTCCATTTGCGTGAAGTCACTTGCAGCTTGGACGTACCGGTATGTCCAATGTCGGGAAGGGGTTAAAGAAATGGGCCATGGCAAGCAAGCTGTAAGAAAGAGGCACATAAGGAGCCAAGCACTGGCATTTAATTGGGTGGTGTGACGGTTATTTACAAGGCATCATTTTGGCACTATAACTTTGTAAAGCACATTCAGGAGTACCTTTACTTTGTGGGACACCATTACTGTATTAGCTACAATTACCGTTTGAATCTATGTCACCATTGTTTACAGGTACATTAGTGAGTCCTGGCTGAAAGAATTCATCATTATGGTTTGGACTGGCTAGAAGAGAAATCAGAGAGCTAATGTCTCCATTCATAGAAGAAAAGGTAGAGGAAACAAAAAAAAGCATGTTATTATACATTTTCCAAATGCAGTTTTAAATGGGTTTTAAGTAGACTACAGAAATAATATTTGCAAGAGCACACTAAGGTGTCTAAAATTTTTCTCTAAATAGATTAAAATAGAAGAGTGGGGATAAGGGAAGGTAAAACTTTGTAATGGGTCCATCAATGTGATAAACGTGTGATAATCTGTAATAGATAAATGAGTATTGCCATCTTGGGAAATACGATTTAGCAGCTTTCTGTTGTGACCATACATAAGGTGATTGCAGTGCCTACTCCTTTTACTTTCAGGTGCAGCTAAGCAAACATGCACTTATCCCTTAAAGGAGTTTTATCGTTTGAACTGTTCGTGCTCTTCAGCCAATTCTCTGAGATTGAATTTGAAATCCAGGGGTGAGTCTCTTCTCTCATTAGGCGTGTCTCTCCTCACTGAAGACCTCTGACATCATTATTCTGGGTGAGGCAATAGAAGCAGAAGGATGTCTGCAGAGAACAGCTATACAGCCTCCTGCATGCTGCTCCTGTGTCTGCAGAGCTTCAGATGCTATGACTCCAAACCCAAAAAGTTCCTTGCTGTGCTTTATAACACACAGCCTGAACTATGAACATGAGAGGAGTGTACACTGCCCCTCCTTCAACTCTGTTACCCCAGAGCAAGACAGGTTATATGGAGACAAATGCACAACATCCCTCATTCCAGGGGCTGTCGCTAGGAGCAGTTTTCCGGGTCTCAGTGGCCCCGAATGAAGAGTTGCCTTCCTGCCCCGAGTCCTCCCTGTGCTCAGCCGTCCCGCCTTCAACTCAACTGGAGTAGCGACGCATTGTTTTGAATTCTCTTTACTCAACAATGCGTGCTACAATACTGAGTGGCCTCCGCGGCCACCTCTGTTATGCCCTGGCCTCTGCCAGGCAGCGGGAGGGGCGGAGGAGAGAGCATTCCAGTGTAACTACAACGCTGGCAGCCGCTGCAGTGCGTCCTGCCCTGTAAGGGAGGAGGAAGAGCAGTCAGTGTAATCAGTTGGGCAGCAGTGTCTGTGTGTAATGCAGGAGGAGGAGGAGAAAGGCAGCAGAAAGCCTCGGTGCTCTCGTACTCCTCCTACCCACACCCCACCCCTCCCTGTCTACGCAACCACCTCCTGCTCGATAGTGTGAGCTGAACCCCTGCAACGCTGCCATGAGGTATATATATACCAGAGAAGGCTGATGGGGCATATTTTAATCAGATTGTAAAATGCTGTACTTGTCTAGGGGCCAGTAATAAACAAGTGCTAGACTGATGTCAGGCTACCTGTGGCTGACCCACAGAGCTGACAATCAATCTTGGCATGTTTAATTGATCAGCTCAGGTGTTTCTGCAATAAATACTTGAACCTCACATACTGATCATTATAACTGTAGACTGTCAGCTCTGTGGTTCAGGTATTGTTGATCCCACAGAGCTGACAGTCTACAATTATAATGATCAGCTCATGTTTGTCATGACATACACATATTATAAATTATCTTTGTACAAGTCAACCCTTCCTGCATTAATTAATATATACACACACACACAACACAAACAGAACACATAAAGAAATATGGTGTACCTAAGTTTACAAAGATAATAAACAATATGTACTGCTTTACCCACATAGCTGATCATTATAACTGTATCATTGTCAGCTCTGTATCTAATACAGAACAGTAGTACTTACAATGAACTCCATACTAAATGTTAAAAGTTTTTTCTTTTAAAGTTACAAAACTTAAAAATAATAAAATTTAAAAGTTTAAATCTCATCCCCAATATTGTCTTTTAACAAATAAAAAAAAAAGGTTACACAATTGGAATCAGCTGCATTACTAAAAGTCAGTCTAATAAAATATAATATCACTTATCCCTCCGGTAAACACCTTAGAAAAAAAAATTTTTTTGTCATTTTGGCCCTAATGTGATGAAAACTGTCAGTAAGATTGGTCCGCTTCATAGCAACCAGGATAGAGCCATAAGCGTACCAATCTGAGCCCACATCCACCAATCAGAGCCCATAAGCGTCACCAAGAGCCCATAGCAAAACCAAGTATCTTTCCCCCTTCATTTCTATACTGCTCTGAAAAAATAAGAGCTGAGCTCTGATTGTGGCCAGTGAGCTCTGATTGTAGGCCGTAGAGCTCTGATTGGTTACTATGAGCTCTGATTGGTTACACTATGACTCATGCGATGTGGTTGGCTACATGGGCTCAAGATCGGGTTGGTTGCTATGAGCTCCCACATTCGGGTTGGTTAATATTGGGCTCAGGGTTTTCCGTTGATATGGGCATGATACCTACCTCCCTGCTAATTGAGGACTATATAAACTACATACAGGGGGCAATATATCTGTCCTAACCTACTGAGTGACCTATATAACCAACTAATCCAAGGGGTAGCCTATAAACCTGTGGCTACCAACAATGTACTCTATATAACTCTACCTAACAGAGGGCTACTTACCTACCGTAAAGTGGGATCCTAGTGTACCTACCTACTGGGGGGGGTCTATACACCTCAGGTATCCTAAGTGCGGGCAGCCTATATAGGAACAATGAATCCCCTTTCCCCATTCCCATCAAGCAGGCACCTCGGCGCTCTCCTGTCACAGAAAGCAGATTCTGTTGGATGGGGTATCAGCAAGTTTTTTCATGTTTATAAGCCCCATTATTTAGTGAAAGGTACATACACCAGTAGGGTAGGTAGATATACAGGTGCGGAAGAAGTAATCATGTGGCCTGGGGCCGGATTGCTACACCTGGTATCACTGTGGTGGCATTTGGCCCCTGTCTGGCAGGGATTATTTCATCCCTATGTCTAGTAAATAATATATTTGGGCCTTGGTATGTATAGTTTTATACTTTCCTTTATATGTAACAATCATATGATATAGGTATATTTGTTTCCCCATGTAAATGGTTTATTGTTTGGTAACTGTATGACGTGATTTGTAAAGGTATTATTATGATATCATACAATAAGTCGGAATATGCTTTTGAAAAATAATTGAAGAATGCTCGACCTCTCATAACAATGACTGCTGAGGTATGGCAGGATCAATGTGGAATTCTTGTGTAAGAATTATTTGATAGGAGTAAGAGTATGGGCGACATCGATTCTAAACGAAGTGGAATATCGTTTAGAAATTTCAGCGAAAAACTTCGGTTCGGTACGAAGTCGAACTTTTGGGGTGACTTCGAGTGAAACGAATGTTGCTTTTATGATTGATAAAATGTCTGCGAGCAACATGGCCGCTACATGGGCAAAGCACTCTGGGAAGGAAGAGGGGGAGGGGGTGGCATAGCCTGCAATGACATTGTGCAGAGATGAAGCCAATCAGCAGACTACGGGCGAGATTCTGTGACGATCACCAAAAATCAAAGGAGCGCAATATATAGCGTCCGGGCGCGAACAGCGGGGCTCACGATAGGAATATACTCCCTCTCACTGTGCTTGCATCAGGGTAAGGGCCAGAAGGCCGCGGCTGATAGACTCTTACTAGAAGAATATGATTATATTATATAGCGATTTTCTGTGGGGTGTCCTTCAGCTTGTCTCAGAGACTGTTCCTCTTAATGTTCTATTCCTTATTTTTTGGGGATTATTGGTATCTGAAATCCAGTGTGCGTCCACTTCATGCTGCATATACCATTCAATATTACAAGGTGGGATCTAAAGCATATGTTCCTGTAGTATTCATTCTAAGAAACAGCTTTTTACAATACAGATACCACTTCATTCTTGGCTGCTCAATTTCTATATGCGCAATTTACATCCGGGGTTAATTAATCGTTGTTTTTGCTGGTTGTGCTGACAAAAAATAAACCGTCCATGTTTAACGCCAAAATATATAACATTTTTTCCTAGTAAAGCCTAATTCAACATAAGCAAGGGTTAATTACACCTGTAAACTCTGTTGTGTGGCGTAGAAAACTACCAATTGTAACACCGCTACAAAGCTACTATGTGTGTGGGGCTCAATTCTTTGGACGCAATATTACATCCAGGTTGTTTAATTAACGTGTTTTGACAGTGTGGTTGCTGACAAAAAACATAAACCCGTCTTTTTCGAACGGGAAGCAAAATATAAAAATTTTTCCTGTACCTAATTCACAAGCAAAGGTTAATACAGCTGTAGTCTCTTGTTGTGTGGCGTAGAAAACACCGCAATTGTAATACGCAACAAAGCACTACGTTTGTGTGTCACATTTCCTTAGGCGCAATTACATCCAGGGTGTAATTAAGCGTTGTTTTGCTGGTGTGCAGAACAAAAAATAAACGTCCTATTTTCCAACGCCAAAAATATATACATTTTTACCAGTATGCCCTAATTCATGTCAAAATCATAGGATAATTAAGACCTGTTTTGTGCTTTTACATTTGAGTAAAACACACATGTATTTTAAACGACACATACTATAAACTTTTCCTGTGCCATTTGTGGAGCGCAATATTAAAATCCAAAGGGTACCACAAGGGCTTGATTACTGTGTTCATGTTGGAGTCAAAAATCAGGGTGTATTATCATAACAGATATCAGCATCTCATCAAACAGGTGGTCTGTTAGCATTTTAAGAAGCAAACATATTCAGACAGAGAGGTTGGCATCTCTGCACCTGCGAAGTGTGCAGAGTGGCACAAACAAGTCCTGGAACAGGGCCGAGGGTCCAGCACAAGCAATGGGACGTCGCAGAGCAGGGGTCACGTCGGTGAGCCACAACTGCCAGGGCTCAGTCATCTAGCGTCCGGAGTGGTTGTTCAGCCTAACCCAAGGTTCTTGATTTGGGTTTGAAACTAGGTCATTTCCACATCCTCCCAGATGACATCTGACAGACCCCGAGCCAAGAGTCGAGTGGAACCACAGACACAACCATAGTTGGCATGTGCCTTGGATCGGGTCAGCGGCCCTCGACCTGTCCTCAGAGCCTCCCCGCCTCATGTCCCATCCGGTTCCCTCAGACCAGATATCTACTATGTGGTCTGGGCTCAGCGCCACTATATAGCAAGAGGTATGAACCAATTTGATGAGGTCAGTCAAGCAGCTACTTGGCAGCGAAGAAATGGGGCCAATTATCGCCTGCATCTTGCAGTAGGCGGCAAAAGTATAGATGCTTTGATAGTGGCATGGGAGGTTCATGTTGTGAGAGGTTGGCCTCGGCATACAAAGACTCTCGGTGATGGAGACAGCAGTGACGATTGAAAAACCCAAATAGATGATGATGTAGCCGACCGCAACTTGGGAGCCGGGTGAGTCAAGGGCTTCATCATCGTCAGAGAGAAGAGGGGCGTCAGACTTGCGCGTCCAGAGCAGACGCAGCCAGCAAGATGGGATCTGTTGCCAGTGTAGTCCAGCAGGATTATCAGCATGTGAGGGTCGGGAGCCAAGCGGCCACGGGGTAAAAAAACACCGCTTCGCAGTGTCCAAGAAAGATAGCAGCACAAGGGGCTCAGCGAGGCAGCGGCGGCAGTAAGTCAAATCATGTGGGAGCGTTTGGGCCGGGGAAAAAAACCGATGGGGTCGGGGGGGCCCGGGGTGGCAGATCTTTGCTAAAACACCGGGGGGGCCGAATATGGGGATAAGTAGAAAACTGTTTGGGCAGAAAATGAAACGTGGCCAAGGGGGGGTAACGTTTGGGACCAAAGGCCCTGCGTTAAACACATGCAGCATCACCTCCGGTGGCCTGGAAGAAAAAGGGGGCTTTAGAAATGGTGGCCCCCCCTTCCCGTCGCAGCAGCAGCAGCGCCCAGGGGGGCCCTGCATGGGCCCTTGCAAAACCAGTCAAGGGTCCCCACCTTTGAAAAAGGGGAAACTGGTTTTTTTCTTTTGACATTCCCTCTCCCGGGGGTTTTTCCCAAAGGGCCCTGCTCCTCCGGGTACTTTATGGGGCCCCGCAGTCCTTTCACGAGGCGATTGCAAAAAGACAACAGTAAAGCTTCCCAAACCCTCCTAAAGGGGCACAAACTGACCGTTGGGTCCGTCCCCAAATTGTTTTGGGACAGGGAGTCCCTCCCTTTCCAAAAAGGAGGGACTCGCAACCGTTCAGAGAACTTTTAAAGGCTTGTGCCACCCAGATGGAGATTCCCCAAACCGTAATTTTTTTTTTCCAAAAAGGGCAGTACCAGCACGTTTTAAAAAAAAATGTAAACAGAAGGGGGGTTTAGAACCTTGAGCCCTTTTCGGGTTTTTTTCCCAAAGGGGGGGCACGGCACGCGGAAAGGGCTGGGGGGCTGTAAAATTAAAGGGGCAGGGCCATACATGTCCTTTAAACGGCCCACTGGGTAATGTGCTTTCCGCCCAAAGGGACACCCAAAAACTTGGACAAAGGGGAAAGCCGCTTTTTTCCTCCACGTTTTCAAAATGCTGCACCTTCGCCAATTTCCGCCTTTCCCCCTCCTCCCCCCACCCCCACCATCTCAGCCTCGCCCCCAAATAACTTTCTCCATTTAAAACCACATGTGTAGGGGACAGCGGTGTCAAAGCATTCTACACCTGCCCCCCTCATGCAGCAAGAAATCCCAGTGTGGGCCTTTCCCCGCCCCCCAACTTGGGAAATCGGAAACCCATGGCGAAGGACCCAAAGGGAGGGAAAATGGTTTTCCGCCGCTGCACTAGGGGGGGAAAGGTCCAGGGGGGCCCCGCAAAGGGGGCACGGGTTTTTAAACTGGTTGTGAAAAGGGTTTCCGAAGTCTTCCACCGATTTTTCAGAACATTCGAAAATGGCCAGGAAAATTGGGGATGCACTTTATAACCCCTTTGTACAAAGGGCCCGGGAAAAACCCCCTCGGGGGTTGGGAAAGGGCGGCAAAACGGCTTCCCCCCAACACACTCTGGAAAATTTCGATGTTTTTTTTCCAAACCCCCTGGAATTCCACCTGCACATGTTGGACCCTGGAAAATGGAACAGAGAAAGGCCAATTTAAAATTTTTTTTATGAACCAGGCAGACGAAGTACTCCCCTGTGTAACTTTGATGCAGGCCGTGGGGAGCCATGCGTGACACCTGCCCTTTTTTTGAAAGGGATTTTGAGGAGGGCACTTATTTGGGCAGGATCCAAGGACTAAAGGGATTTAATAACACATTTCCAAATTTCTTCATGTCCTGGAACAGATTTTCTGGGAAAAAACTGTCGGGCAGGGGACTGGAGACGGTTTGGGGGGGTACATCTCGTGGGGCCCCAAGAGTCCTTTTGGGGGCTTTAAATGGAGGAGGAGGAGGAGGAGGAAAATTGGGGCAGAAGCATTGTCTGGTTTTGGAAAAAGATGGATTTTCTACCCAGGTTTACAAGTGGGGAGGAGCAGGACAGCTTTGGGGGAGATTGGGTAGAGATGAGGAAGACGAGGCAGATACCCCCAAAAGCACCGTGGCAGAAAACAGTGGAAATGGAGGCAGGGAGGGGGCCCCTCGGGAGTCACTTGTGCAGATTTGGGCCCCCACATGCTTATTTTTTCTGGCTGTTGGGCAGCCGAATAGTCAGGGATCCCGGGGAGGGGAAAGACTTTTTGGCTCTTCACCCCATTGGACCCCCTCCCCCCCCTACCGGGGCCAAAATGGAAGCCTTTTTCCCCCCTTTTTGAGAGGGGTGACAAACCAAAAAACTAAAGGGGAAAATCCTCCCGTAATCATTTTGGGTCCCCCTATGTCGGCAAACGGCCCTTTCCCCTGAACAGGGGCTACCGGGGGTTTTTCCCCAGCGGGCTCACCGGGGACTACCCGGCCCCGCGGCTGGGGTTTGGGGGGGGGGTGGGGGGGTAAATAGCAGTAAACCCGCCCATCTTTTTAACCTAAATCTGGAGTCACTGAGAGCAGCTTCCTTTACCCGCCTTTGTGGGGGAGGGCAATCCCGGACACAGCAGGGAAAAACCTGGAAACAGACCCTGAACCAACAGGTTGGGCCTACTCGGAAAAAAACACTCGCCAAACCTCCTTTTTAAAAATCCGCTGGACTACTGGGGGAGCCAAAAATGGGTGTGTTGGGCCCGCAACTTTTAAACCCAGGTTTGGGAGTGGAAAGCTGTCCAGGGCCCCGGGCCCGTAGGGGGTGGGATCAGAGGGGGGTGTTCAGTGGGCGGGCGGGGGGCCATCCCTTAAACCCCCCCCAAAGGGGAACCCGCTTGTCCAAAGGGAAAATTTTGGAACACTGACCTTTGTCAAAATGAATCAGGCGTGGATCGGGCCCCGGAATTTCCCCACACCGAAAAGCCTTAGGCGTCAGTCTGGGTTCAAAAAATTTACCCCTTTCAGGGGCCCCCTATTCCTATGCCTCCCCCCCCCCCGGGCCCGTTTCCACAATCTTTCGACCGTTTTTTTCCATCTGGGCCCACCACCATCTTTACCGGGGCTGGTTTTTGTTTTCCCCCCAAAACCCCAACACTTTTGTCATTGTGGGAAATCTATGACCATCATGGGGGCTGTCTGGGGTGTTGCCGTACATCCACACTGTGTCATTGTCCACTGGGCTGACCTCCCTGCTGCTTTCCCGCCGTGACCCTCCGCTCTCTTTGTCCATTTTGGCCCCCCTGTGGCTTCCTCCTTTTTGCCCCCCCTCCCCAAAAGTCCCTTGTGCCACTGCCTGGGTCTCATGCTTTTCTTGGGTGTCGTGAAATTTTCCACACTGTGTTGGTTGTGGCCCCTCCCTTTGGGGCCCAATACGTTTTGGGGCCGCCTCCCAAAAAGTCAAAGTGTGGGGGCCCCCGCCGAACTCATGCGCTGGGTGTCGTGACCTCCACAAGGTTTTTAAACATTGGTTTCCACCTTTGGGGCCCAAAAAACTGTTTTTTTCTGCCCCAGAATGTCATTGTGGGCCCCTGCCTGATCTCATACTCTGCCCGCTTTTGACCTACCACAAATGTGGGGGATTGTGCCACTCTGTTTTGGGCCCAATAAAATTTTTGGGGTGCCATCCAGAATTTTCAAATTTTGGGGCCACTTTTGGGCCCGGGAAAACCAAAAGCTGGGTGCCGGGCGGACCCTCCCACACTGTGTGATTTGTCCATTCTGGGGGCTTTTCCCCTCCTGTTTTGCCACCCCTAGAATTTCATTGTGCCATGGGGCCTACCACAAAGGGTTGGGTGTGGCTGCCGCCGGTCCACCCGGGTCCACACTCTGTCAAATAATGTTTTCCAACCCTGAGCTCTCAGGGTTGTTTTTTTTTCCCCGCTTTCGCTGGGATGACTTTATCCCGGCTACATTCCCCGCTTTAGTTTTTTGGTCAGTTTTGGCCCCCTTTAATCCCAGGGGAATTTTTTTAAGGGGAAGCATTCTTTAAAAGGGGGCGGGGAGTTTATCGTGGTTTTTTTACTAAAACACCAAAATTGTTTGAAGACCAAAACCAAGCTCCCCCCTGCCCTATTTTTAAACCCTGGGCCACAAACGTTCTACAGGGACCCTGGGGAGGCTCTTGGGGGCAGCCTTTGGGAAAAAGCTGCCTTTTTTTAACCCCGATTTTGTGCCGAAGTAATTTTGGAACGGAAAACGAATTTTTTTCGGAAAAAAATTTGTCGAAAAAGACCAAAAAAAAAAAAAAACGAAATTTTTGAGAAATTTTCGAGCCCCCTCTCTAGATAGGAGCTTTTAAAAGGGTTTTTTTTCTATTTTTAAAAAAGCATGCGGGGGATTCCAATGTGGGCTTAAAAAAAAGCTGAAAGAACACAGCCCCTTCCCGTGGCAATTAAAATGTTTAAAAAAAGAGGGGGCCCGGGCCCCCGGATGTTTTTAGGACCCTAAAAAAACGCCCCTGGGCCAAATCATTCTCCCTTTTCCCCTTTTTAAAAGACAAGGGGAAAAACCCATAAAATAAATGTAAAAATAAGGCGGAATCCCCGTGACTTTAAACCCCCAGGGGCCCAGATCTTCACCCCCCAGAACCCAAAAAATTTATTAAACCCCAACCCGGCCTAATCAAAAAAACCCCGCCCCAGAGGGGAGAAAAACAAGAAAGGGGCAGGCAAAACAATAACCCCGTACCGGGTTGGCCCCCCGGCCCCCCGGGGGGGAAAAAACCTTTCTTTGGCGTAAAATTGGGAGAAAAAAGGAAAAATGAAGGGGAAAAAAAATAAATAATTTTCCCGGGGGTTTTGGCGTAAAAAAATAAATGTTCCCTAAGGCCAATTTTACAAATAAAGGGGGGCCCTGGTTTTTAGGGGGGCCGGGGTTTCCCGGGGGAAAAGGGGGGGTGTCCCGATCAGGGTTACAGCAAAACCGAATAACAGAAATTTTCAGGAAAAAAAACTCATATCGCTAAACCAATTGACAGAGGTTAAAAGGGAAACCAATTATAAAAGGGGGCTTATTTTTACTTGTTTTCCCCAAATTTAATTAAAAATGGGGGACATAAACTGTGTAGGGGATAAAAAGCCCCTTTTAAGATTAAAGGGGTTTTTCTCACTCCATTTAAAATTTTAATTTTTACCCCAGGGGCCTGTTTTCCTTTGGTTTTTTTTATTATTGAATTCAGTGTTTACTGGTTTACTGGGGCCTGCCTTTATGAGGGTGCTGAGGACACCCAAGGGGGGACATGTATTGGGCTTTTGGGGTTAAGGGACGCATTATATTTGTATAGAAAAGGGAAACCCGGAATTTTTGAGCCCCCTATACATTGGGGTCCCCTAAATTTGGCTCATTCAAGCCCCATAAACATCAATTCTGGGGTCAGGTAAACCACTTTGGGAAAATGGTTTACCGGGTTTCCCCGCAGTAATGTCCTAAAAATTGCCATAAAATTTAAGCTAAAAATTTATAGCTTCATAAAGGTTCAAGTTTCGGCCCCCCAAAACCCTTTCACGCCCCCCCGAAAAACAAGGGGCATTAAAAAAGTGCAATGGGCACTCTGTAATGCACCTGATATTGGCGTACTGGCGATTTTACACTATAGCGAACAGGACTGTGCTAGATATTGGGCCCGAAAAGAACGCCCCAAATTTTTGGGCGCAGCCGACCGGTTTTTTTTTGCAACATGTAGCCGCCCCCCGGTCTTTAGGGTATAGTGAAACCCGTGCTGTCAGCCAATCAAAAGGGGAAAATTATCATCTTATCTAATACGACCTTAGGACTGATGCAGCCCCTACAAAGGGGAAATTTTAAAGGAAAAAGGTAGGGAAAACTGTTTTTTTTGGACACATATTCAAAGGACTTGTTTTTTTGGGGAAGAAAAATTTTAACCTAAAAAGCAATCCTTGTAGTGAGACAACCCCTGGACCTTCAAACATGTTATATAAGTTTTAAGTTCAAAATACCTTGCTTTACTCAACACCATTATATTTTTTGCTGGTTAGCATATGGTTATTACTCCCAAATTAGGGCCCAAAACATCTAAAAAAAAATTTAGTTTTCCGCATAAGGGTAGAATAAATAACCCGGTTAGGCCAAAAAGTTTTAAAGACTTTGAGTCCCTGAGTTTTAAAGTTACAAAAGTTTTTTTATTCGGGAAAATTTAAAAAATAATCCCAAAACCCTATTTTTAAAAAATGACAACTAAGAAAACGGGCCTGTATTAAAATTTGGGCCGCTGACAAAAGGCCCCCCCTTCTAAATAACTTTAAGGCAGTTTAAAATTTCACCAAATGTATGAAAACCGTTCTTCTGGGGAGTTTATACCTACAGGCGCAAAAGTAGTTTTTCCCCAAAGGGGCAAAATCGGGGATCACCTTTTCCCCCGGCCGGGGCTGTTCCAAAAGTTTTGCGCCTTTTGTTTGGGGGTTAAAGAATTAGAAATGTGTGCAAATTTTATAAAAGTGGTGGGGGACTTCCCCCGAAGCCCCCAAATCTTTTGGGTCATTACAAAGTGGTTAAAGGGCCGGGACCGATTGCCGAAAGTAGAATGTGACTGGGCCATAAAATCCCCGAACAGGGCTTAAAGACAGGTTTTTGGCGGGAAAGTACGGGGAGAAAACTGGGGGCAGCTCCATTCAAAAACATGTCGCCCTAAATCCCTTTTGGGTGTCCCAGTCCCCCTTGCAAATAAATTTCCCCTTTAAAGGGGGTTTTGGGAAAGATCTCATTTCAAAACCTTTCCCGCTCCAGCTCTTCAGCTCTGTGTCTCAGTGGGGGCTGTGTGATTTGTTTAAAGGCATATTCAATTTTGACCCAGGGAGGAAAGACAACACCAGGGGCCCCTCCTCCCCTCTAGTCAAAGGGAAAGGGTCTTTTTTATTAAAGCAAATTTTTGATTTGGCCCGAAGGTAAAAATGTTTGCTTTAAAAGGGGACAAGGGTCCTAGGTTCAAATCCCTGCGGAACCAAAACCGTTTTGTTGGTTTTTTTTTCTCTTTTAAACAATTTCACAAAACCCTGATTTAGTTTTCATTTTTTTTTTAAATTTTTCCCCGTTTGACTAATTACTAAGGAGTACGAGGACGGGAGGGAGAGTAATGCACCTGGGGGTGAAACACCAGAAGCTGCCTGAGAGAAGTGATGTTTTGACATGGGGGCGACCCGGGCCCAGGAGCTTTTCAAACCCTGGTCGTATCCCCTGGAGCAAGCTGTAAAACAAAGGGGTCACTAAAGGAGCAGCTAAAACAAAAACAGTGCAGAATTTTTAATAATAATGAATGGTGAAAATGTTTGTTATTTCATTTGCAAGCTTCCCACGTCAATTTTACTTTGTGGCAAAACCCCTTTAATGGAGTTCTCTGGAAAACCAAGAAAAAAAAGAGAACTGCTTCTCGGTAACAACACTGGTTGATACAATATAACAAAACTTGGCTTCAGTTTTCCTAGGTGCTAACAGTTGCTCCAGTACTAAGATACTCCCAGGACTTACAGCCAATTATAGTCAACCCATCAGTCACAGTAAACAATTATACAAGTCACATTGTCATACGAGACATTCACCATTAGATGACAGAGACTGAAGAACATCATTTAAGATGATGGCATAGATATGGATAAATAGAAAAAATGTGAATAGCTTCAATCCAGAAGAAGTGCAATGAAAACAAAAGCGGACTTTATCTCTTCCTGAATCTTTCCTGGAGAAATTCCTAATACTGATTCTAACACCACATCCCACTGACCCTTTCAGTTTCTGTATATATCCCTAAACATCGCCCTTAGCTACAACTGACCCTGGCAGAAACTAATGGACTCAGAGACAACCAAAAACAGACACAGCAAACACTGACAAACACTGAGAAATTCAAAACTCCCAGGAATAAACAAATCAACTATGACTAATTTCACAAAGAGAGACTAGACAGAAAAGGATATTCAACTAATCAAGATTCTAGATAACTGGGTACAGGATACTAAGCTGATCATGAGACAATCTTATAAATAGTAGTAATAATAATAATAATAAGTCAGATAATAGGACTAGACAGAAAAATTTATTCAACTAATTAAGTTAACTGGATAACTGGATACAGAATACTTAGCAGATCGTTAGTCAAAATCTTTCAAGACAATATAATTCACGTTATGCTGCCAAAACCAGCAAACTTTATAGTGAGACTGGCAATCATCAACTCTACTCTAAGGAGCCAAAGCTATGGCACATGGTCAGCAGACCTGCCCTAGAAGTAGTTTCAGGCGGTTTCATAGCAATTGCCCCACATCTGATCTAAAACGATGAAGAGAACGAGATGCAGGAGGATTACTGCCAATCATAACATTCTCAAATGGCTTGCCTTAGTCTTTACCTACCTGTGATGTTTTCTGTGCTAATTAATGCTCTACCTGTGCAGTATAGTTGCTCCATCTCTGCAGCCAAGCAGCAGCATTTTCTAGTTAAAAGCTTTTTTCCTTTGTCTTGTAAAACTACAAGCCCCAGGATCCTTTGCTGTGCATTATCTATTTTCCACCCTTTTACCCTCAGTGTCAGTGCATGCCCCCTTGTCTCCTCATTCATGTTGAAAGCCTTGGGAGGCAGTACTAAAAGGGTGTGGCTTCAAAGGCAGCCCTGAAAAAAAGGTCATCTTATCTCCTGGGCACAGTGCCCACCAAATCATTAAAGGGGTGTTCCAGGAGTTAAGAATGTGTGTTGGTCTGTTGTGGCATGATAAAAGATAAGACTGATACCTACCTCCTGTTCAGTCTTGGCGGCCGTCCCATTCACCTCTGCTGAAGCAGTGACAGGCATCGTTCCCCTGACAGATGCAGCCAACCACAGGCCATTGCAGTCACAAGCAAACAAGCAAGTGATGTTGTCACCTGTGATTGGCTGCACCTGTAATGTGAACAATGAACATTCACTGCTACTTCTTGAATGAAGGACTGGCCTCCAGGACTGAATGGGGGCGTCCGGGAGGTAAGTAGGAGTCTTATCTTCTATTCTTATTCATGCTCTGCCAAACCAACAAGCATTCTTAACTCCTTGAACACCCCATTAAGTGCCAAAGGCACTCTTCAGCCCTTTTTTACTGAAACATCTTATAAACATCTTATAACTTTATAATACCTAATAAAACGTCACATTTATTGCTCACTAACTATAACATATTACCCACTACCAATAGACCATAAAGTGTTTAACATCGCCTTACACTATCTTTCAGTTTTTAACTTTAAAAGTGTAATTTAATTTATAAAAGTGCTTTTCTTCTGTATTTGCAGATTTTGCTATGGATACTTATGTAATTTGCAACAAAATTTGCAACACAGCTTTTATTGCAGATACTGTTTTCACCATTGAATTTGATGGGGAAAATCTCCAACAAATCTCCAACTTTCTGTGACATAAATTGATATGCTGCATTTAAAATTTGAACCGCGGGTCAATTTATGTACAGATTTTATGTGAAATACTTTTGCTGCATATGAATAAGACTTTTAAAATCACATTGTTGTTTTTGATATATGCAAATCTTAGACATCTCTTTCTAGCACTTACTCATGAATATATAGTAGATGATTTTACTCTGTGTCTCATCTTTTATCTTTTGTAATCAATGTACAGTCCATTTTAAGAGATCAAAAAGAGTGTTATAATGGACATAATAAGATTTTTTTTATTTGAGGCAGCTGCTATGGGACTTGCCACCACAGGGGGCCTAGCCACCACATCCCGCCTTAGATTGCCCAGACCCTTCATTCCCAGGACTGTGTGGTCTTAGCTATCTATCTACCTACCTACCTACCTACCTAACTAACTGGGGCCTATCTCCCTGGTGCTTACTAACCTACCTACCTTGGGCCTATTTACTCACCTACCTTGGGCCCACCAACCTACCCATTTAGTGCCTACCTACATCTAACTGGGGCCTACCAACTTAGCTACCTTGAACCTACCCACCAACCTGCTTGAGGCCTACCTATCTAGGGCATAGCAAATCAAAAGTGAGGATTCTGAGATATTTCTATGCAAATTCTGTAGGGACAAGTAGCGGCCGGAAGAAGTCATCATGGAGGTCTGGACTGGATGGAGAATAAAAGGGAAAGTGAACAACTCATTAGAGAAAACGTCACTTGTGACCCACTGGACGTAGCTGCACTATAATCAATATTTTTGAGTCAGGTGTTTATTTAGCTATATGAGATGCTTTCAAAGTCCGTTACTAAAGATAAGACTCTGCAGGAGGTGACTCACCATGGACTGAGTGAATGACTGACAGCAGCTTAGAGCAATGGGAGATGAGAGAGAGCAGGGAGAGATGGTCATAACCACAAATGTGTGTGCTCTAAGAGGAACTAAAATCTTCTTTATCTCCTGACCAATGAAAAATCAACAAAGCAAAGTATTTTAACAAAAGTCTTCAATTATTTGTCCCAATATGTTAAAAGCTAATCATTGTCGTGGGAAAACCCATTTAAATAGCTGTCACCCAAATGCTTGTTTGTCAATGGGTTTTTCGCCTGGCTATTTCATAAACCTGCAAGTTAAGTTTGGAGAGCATGCACATTTACATAAATAAAGTTAGGGGAATGAGTAACATTCAAACATGTATTTTCTACCTCAACAACTGCATATGTAATGTTTAATTCAACATTACATAGTTGGCTGATCACAGCAAAATTGGTGAATTTGGTCGAGTTTTGTCCGGGCTACTACAGAAAATAAGTTATATACGATTATATAATTAGCCATAAATAAACATTTTAATGATACTTGAAATATGTTAAATGTATAAAGATATTGCTATGGTTATTTTTAACCTGCATAAAAGTATAGTCTAAAAATTCAGCTCATTCATGCATTCTGGATACATAAGAACAATACTTTTAAATACATACTGTACAAATTATTTTTATTCTAGTTTCCAATCACAAGACAAAGTCCTGTTTATTTTTTAAATATTGCCGATGATTTGGTTTTAAATATTTTTGTCTTCTCCTTTTTGGCAACAGAGTTTGGTTTTATGTACTGATGTTCAGATCTTGTATTCAAAGGGTCAAAGGTTTTTTTTTAGACTCTTAAATGCCTGTGAAGTAAATATCATTGAAAAAGTTAGGACAGGGGCTCTAATGTTTTATGTGGTTCAGTTTTTGTGTCAGCTCTTCTGGGAAATCATTTCACCTTTCATAGCTTTTCAAACCAAGAAAAGATTGCATGTTCTTAGGTGGTGATCTTACTGTGACTGCATTACTGGATACAATGCTAGTATTGTTTCAATTACCGTATATACTCGAGTATAAGCCGAGTTTTTCAGCCCAAAAAATGAGCTGAAAAACTCTACCTCGGATTATACTCGAGTCACTGTCGGTGCTTTGGGTTGCTTGCGATGGCCCGGGCGCCGACAGGGACGCTTCAGTTATATGCGGCTCCTCAGGGAGCGCATATAATTAAAGGCCGAGTGAGCGCACAGTGTCCGGACGCTGCGCTGGCCCGGACACTGTGCGCGATCTCTTCACCTACATGCGACTCCTCCGGAGCGCATATAGGTGAAGGGATACCACTGCGGGGCACAGAGCGAACGCTCCGTGCTCCGCAGTGGACTCCGGGTGTCTGCGGCCGCCCGCAGTTTCCGGCACAGGCAGCGTGTGTCATCACGCTGCGTGCGCGGTCTGATGACGTCACCCGCCTGTGCCGAGAAGAACCGAGGACAGCACGCGGGAGGCCGGGCAGCGAGGAGGCGGAGCGGCGAGGGAGACGGAGCAGCGGGGAGCCAGGTAAGTGATTGTTTTTGATTTTTTTAAACTGCCTACAGCTGCCTATACCTGCCTACAGCTGCCTATACCTGCCCTTTATCTGCCTACAGCCGGCCCTACAGCTGCCTATACCTGCCTACAGCTGGCCCTATACCTGCCTACAGCTGCCTATACCTGCCTACAGCTGGCCCTATACCTGCCTACAGCTGGCCCTATACCTGCCTACAGCTGGCCCTATACCTGCCTACAGCTGCCTATACCTGCCTACAGCTGGCCCTATACCTGCCTACAGCTGGCCCTATACCTGCCTACAGCGGGCCTATACCTGCCCCTACTACCTGCGTACAGCTGGCCTTATACCTGCGTACAGCTGGCCCTATACCTGCCTACAGCTGCCTATACCTGCCCTATACCTGCCTACAGCTGGCCCTATACCTGCCTGCAGCTGGCCCTATACCTGTCTGCAGCTGGCCCTATACCTGTCTACAGCCTGCCTATACCTGTCTACAGCCTGCCTATACCTGTCTACAGCCTGCCTATACCTGGCCCTATATCTGCCTACAGCCGGCCCTATACCTGCCTACAGCCTGCCCTATACCTGCCTACAGCTGGCCCTATACCTGCCCTATACCTGCCTACAGCCTGCCCTATACCTGCCTATGGGGCCATATACCTGCCTATTACCTGTCTATGGGGCCCTATACCTGCCTATTACCTGCGTATGGGCCAAATACCTGCCTATAAATCTGCTTATGGGGGACATATAACTGCCTATTTATATGCCTATGGGGCCATATACCTGCCTATACCTGCATATAGGGCCATATATCCGCCTATAATTGCCTATGGGGGACATTAAACTGCCTATATCTGCCTATGTAATTTTATTGGTATCCATTTTCATTTTTAAAATTCACCAGTAGCCGCTGCTTTTTCTACCCTAGGCTTATACTCGAGTCAATAAGTTTTCCCGTTTTTTTGGGGCAAAAGTAGGTGCCTCGGCTTATACTCGGGTCGGCTTATACTCGAGTATATACGGTAAATCTTTTTTTTTTATTTTTTTTTATCAGAATAAATCTCTATGGAAGAGGTGGACAAAGTGTAAGTGTCCAGCTGTTGTAAATTCTTACTCTCCCAAGAAGTCTGTGATTTATAGTACTTTTGCTAACAAGACACCTATTATAGCATTACTGTCACGGATGCCGCATGTCGGGTCGCGGGCGGGCTCATTCCCCTTCTAATAGTCTCCAAAAAAATGGGAATCTAGCAAGAGAACAAAGAGTGACTTTTAATGACTATATTTACTATTTTGCCATAGGCAAACTTAAACTCTATCAGTTCTAAGGTCGCCTATGGCAAAATAGTAACTATAGTCATTCCCCTGCCTGTTCCACTGTACACTTACCCGGCCGCGTTACTGCTGCAGTCTCTGTCCCGCGGCGCGCGCGGTCCCGCTCCCTGGGGCGTGAGCGCGGCAGCAGTGTTAAATTTAAAGGGCCTGCGCACCGGTAATTTGCTATTGCCTTTCGCTGCCCATATTTAAGCCTGCCTCTTCCTGGTTACCCTGCCTTACCGCCTACTGAGAATGAATTCTTTGAGTCTCATCCTGATTACCGTGTACAGTACCTTCTTGCCTCCGTCCCTCGACCACGAACCTTTGCCTTATTGTCTGTCCCCGACTGCGAGCCTGCCTGATGATTCTGTACCACGCTATACCTTGGCTGCCACCGCAAGCAAGTCACGTCAGAGGTAGCGACCTGGTAGACTCCCGCCTCAGCAAGTCTATCCCGCTTTGCGGTGGGCTCTGGTGAAAACCGGGACCTACTTAGATTCTGCTCCCTGGCATGGCTAACACCATCGCTTGTGGTGGTCCAGTGGATACACTGCTGCGAACTGTGACAGTAAGATCCGGCGATGGATCCCGCCAAGGTGCCTCTTCCGAGCGTCTCTGACACCACCATCATGGCTCAGCAGTCCAAACAGATTGTGCAGCAGGTTCAACAGCTTAACCAGCTGTCGTCCATGATACAGCAACTTCTCGCCTCTCAGCAGCAGCAGCCGGCTGCTGTGGCAGCCCCCGTGGCAGCGGCTCCGGTAATGTCCGCTGGTCCCAAGCTCCAGTTGTCTATGCCTATGAAATTTGATGGGGAACCTAAGGCCTGCAGAGGTTTCATCACCCAATGCTCCCTCCATGTGGAACTCATGGTCGGTCAGTTCCCGTCAGAAAGGTCTAAGGTGGCCTACGTGGTCTTCCTTCTGGAAAAACCCTGGCCTGGGCCACTTCGCTTTGGGACTGAGGCGACTCCGTCACGGCTGATTTCGGTACCTTTCTTCAAGAGTTCCGCAGTGTATTCGAGGAACCCGCTCGTGCATCTTCTGCAGAAACCGCCTTGCTGAACTTACAACAAGGGAGCTCCTCCGTGGGAGACTACGTTGTGCAATTTCTGGCTTCCGAACTAGCCTATGTGACAGAGTGTCTGGATTGGTAATAGAGGGAAGGTATGTCTGCCCAAGATACCTTATGTCCAGGTAAAGAGCAACCAGAAGTGTCAGAGATCTAATAGATCTCTATGTTAGGGTTTAGTAAAACCCTTTTTAAAAGGGTGGTTTGCGGGAGTGGGGAACGAGGGTGGGCCCCATCCCCTGGGACCCCGGGTTTTGGGCTTCCTGTTTGGGTTTTGGGGTGTGCGGCCTCATAAAAGGGCAGGAGCTGCAGACCACACTCTCTCACCCGGGGACAGGTTCATTGCTACGACCCGGGGGAGCCCTTATCTGGGTACCAAATATTGCTGTGTTCAGTAGGGCATGGTGGGCGCTTGTTAGAGGGGATACTTTTTTTTATTTAGGCCGGACGGGGCATGGTTTTGTTTTGTTTTTTTTTTTTTGTTTGAAACCAATGTTGCAATAAAAACTGTTGGGGCAGTTTAAAAAAAAATTTTTTCGTGTTGTTTGGGATTTCTTCCCCTGAGCTGTGCCTCTACCAGGAGACGACCACCCCGCTCCCGGCCCCTTACAAGGGGTGGAGGTGCGGGCACAAAAAAAGAAACGGGCATTAAAGGGCCGGGGTCCTATATTTTTTTTTCTAAAATGGAGGATGTGATCAAGGCAATTTGAAAGCAGGGGCTCGCAACAGGGGCTACCGGGTGCAGCAGGAGGCTCCCGTGTGCAGAAAGAGCGCTGGGGGGAAACAAGCCGGGTGACAGCACAACTCGAGGCTACACAGGGGAGAGAGAAAAGCCCGGGAGACCAAAAAGTTGTTTTTGCACAATTTGCCAGTGTGCAGAGGGGCCCCCCAGGTGTTGCAGAAGCATATCCTCCATAAGACCCCATTTTTCCCCTACAGAAGATTACATCGGGGGATACGGGGAAGCCTCTTAACCCCTTTTTGAAAAAAATCCCGAAGGAGTGTTGGCCAAAGGACATGGCAGGATGTTGGGCACCCTTCCTTTCAAGAACCCAAAAGGGCCCTTTTTAACCTGGAAACAGGGGACGCGATGAACTATGCCCTGTAAAAAGGAAATTCTAATCGCCTGGGAGTCAAATTTCTTTCGCCCCCAGCGGGTGCACAACTGGGCCTAAACATGGAAAAACCCTCCCGCTTCGATGCTGACCTCATACACCTGCCCAAAAGTGGTTGCACCCGGGATCCGACAGGTCCCCCAGAGGGTGGGAATGTGGTGATGGACCGACCTGAGATCCCTCCAGTTCCCTTTACGAAGGGGGTAAGCCGGGGACCCCAAAAGTGCTGACAGATGGGGGGGGTTTTTACACCGCAGCGGGGGAATGATGGGTCTCCACAGCGCCCCCTAACCCCCCCGCGGAGGTAAAAACACCGGTAGTTTTCTAAGGGAAAAGGGGGCTGGAAACTGATATTTTTGTCATCAGTGAGAACTGAACCCAGATTCTAGAAGCTGGCAATCCCGTGCCGGGAAACAGGGCTTACCAGAGATTATAAGGACAATAAAATCTTCCGTGTGGGAAAACCCAGGTCACGGGTTCCCAATCCCCACTGTATGAGAATATGCAATGTAATGTCCGTACAAAAAACCGCCTTTTACCCCGTTGCTAAGCGTGATGTGTAGCATTTGGGGGTGCTGGGGTGGACAACATTGTCTTAACGTAGGGGTAAAAAAGGTGAAGGGTTGTTAGACTCAGGTTCTGGTGCCCTTAGTAAACCCCCGATTTAGTGACCGAAACCGCTAAAAAAAAACATGGGGGGTGATGATACAGGGGGACACTCGCCATTACACCAGGTAAGTGGGTCTTAAAATTTTGGGGCCGTACAATTTATGGGGGAATGGGCCCCTTTTTTAAATGCTGAGTCTTTTGGGGGCGGGGATTCCCCACTTTTTTTGGGGAATTATGGGGACATAAATCTCTCAACCCCCCCGGAAAGTGAACCCCAAAGTTGGGGAAAAACTTTTTCCCCTATTCGTTTGGCGGGGGAAAAGAAGATGAACCCCAGAGGGGGTATCCTAGAGGGGAGAGCAGTCCGAGCCCTAGTGACAAAATGCCTATCTTAGGTACGGAAGGCCCATTTTTGGGGCAAGCAGTTAAAAGACCCCACCCTTGCCGGGCCCGGGGGGAAAATTTTTTAAAGTGTTTGATGATAACGTGGAATCTGCCACCAATCCCTTCCCCTAATGGCATAAGGGGGGGACTTGTTGTCCCAAGGGAAAGAAGGGGAAAGAGCTATGGGAAGGGTTCCCCCAAAAGGGTCTATGAAGACGTACTGAACTGGCCCCACGGTCACCTAAGGGAGGCCATTTGGGGAGGGAAAAAACTCCGGGGGAGAATCCTTCAGGTTTTTTGGCCGGGGGTTCAAGAGATGTGAGGATTTTTGTGACTCCTCCCCGGGTCCAGCTGTGGGCCCCCCCTAGAGACATTTCGTAGCCCTCTGGTCCCCCCCCCCAATAATTGAGGTGCCGTTGAAAGAATAGAAGGATTTGGTGGGACCTTTTCAATCTGCTCAGGCCATCAGAATTTTGTCATCATGGATATGCCAGCGGTACCAAGGCTATACCCTTGGAACACCTCTCCAAGGCTATTCCCAAAGGGAGGGTACGGGTTTACCCGGGGTGGGGTTCCAAAGGGAGTACTTACGGATCGGGTCCCCCCTTTATGCCCGGTAGAAGGGTAGTAAGTTTCCCAGGTGAAACAGCGCTTTCCCTTGTCTACCATCCACAGCCCGATGGAGGGTAGAGGGGTTTTAATAAAACCCTAAAAGCCATGCTGAAGAAAGTGGGGGAAAAAGAGGGGAAAAAACGGGGGATTTCCCCTGCCCCATATCTCATGTTTGCCACCCGGGAGGCCCCAACTTCAAAGGGATTCCCCGTTTAAATTACTGTACGGGTCACCTAGGGGCCTTCTTGACATGCTAGAGAACCCGGGGAGGAAGAGGCGACCCTATAAAAGGTCATTGAGCACGGGCACAGATGGGGATGGGATCGTGGCCGAACCCTATATACGAGAGATATGGTCGGGAGGAACCCCAAAAAAGGGGTTTAAAACCCTGCGCCAGGTACGTATTTTTGCGGGGGAGGGGGTTCTGGTTTCACCCCACAGTCGAGAGCAATTTCCTAGCCAAGTGGCAAGGGCCTTTTTGAGGTAATCGAAAAAAAAAATGAGGTGAACTATAAGACCCGTCACCCCAGGTGGGAGGAACCCTGGAAAGTGTCCACATTAATTTTATAAAACCATGGAAAGTGACTGTCACTTGCTGCAGAAAACCCCTTCCACGAGGGGAGGGGGCTCGGAGGTACCCTTGTTTCCCAGGGGAAAAGGGACTGTCCCGTCCAAAACGCAAAAGGCCGAAGTCGAGCGTTTTCCTTTTCGAAAAAAAGGTTTTTTTTTTTTGGATGCCCGGTCGTACGACCCTCATTAAACACGACATCGTTATGAACCCGGGGAGAGGGGGTTTAAATTGAGACCATACAGAATACCCGAGGCCGGAGGGGGGTTATCTCGAAGAAGTAAAGGGGATGCTGGAACTTGGGGTAATTGAGGAGTCCCATCCGGGTCCGCCCCCCTAGTTCGATCCCAAGCCCCGATGGCAGCTGGAGGTTTTGCAATGACTTCCGGAAAATAAATTCCATCTAAAGTTTCGCTTTCCCCCTGCCACGGGTGGATGAGCTGATTGACAGATGGGCAATGCACGGTACAAACAACGCTGACCCAAAACCCAAAAGGGGGCTGGCAAATCCCCGACGTGGGCAAAAGAGAAAAATGCCTTTGCCCCTCCGGGCGGGCGTTCCCTTATGTGGTGTGCCGTTTGGGGGACTGGGGGGCCGGGGCCCCTTTCCAAAAGGGGGAGGTGGGTTTTGGACCCCATGTCATATGCCCCGTATCTGGGTGTATCTCATCCAAGTCCAGTTGGGAAACCCATTCCCTGAGTGCAAGCGGTTTTGATTCTTTAGTGAGGCCGGGTTTAAGCCAATCCCAAAAAGTGCGCCCTTGGTTAGAGGAGGCCAAGTACCTGGGGTTAAAAAATAGGCGGGGGGGGGTAAAACCAAAAGTTTCCAAATTTTAAGCCATACAGAGTGGGGCCCCAGCCTGTGAACAAGAAACAAGTGCTGCTTTTAGGGATTACAGGATACTCGGGGGGTTTATACCTAAATTTTTCCCCCCTGGCGCCCCATTGACCGACCCAATAAAGGAAAAAGATTCTGTTATGGTTAAAATGGCCCCCGGTGAAGAAGATTTCAGACTTTAAGGACCCATTGTGTGTCAGTCATGGATAACCCCCCACTTTTTAAAAAGGGGTTTTTTTTCCAGATATGGTCGGGTGTGGGACTGGGGCGGTACTGCCAGGTACGGAATGGTGAGGAAACCCCGGGGCTCATTTTAGTAGGGAAACTAAAAGTCCCGAGACAAAATATGCGATAGTGGAAAAGGAGGCCTCGATTAATGGCTCTAAAGCACTCCCCTATTTCCCGCTTGGCCCCCATTTTTTAGTTGGTTTGGAATGCTCCCCCCAAATGGATGTGCGAAAATAAGGAAAGAAAAAGGGGAGTCCCAGATGGTTTGGCCCTTTCAGGAATACAAATTTACAGTAAAGCATCGGGCCCGGGACCCAAAAGAAAAATGCAGAGCCTTGTCTCGGGTACACTGCCTATGTCCGTGGTTCCCGCCCCCCGGGCTGAAACAGGGGGGGGGGGGGGTTGTGACGAGTGTCTGGATTTGGGAAAAAAGGGGGAAGGGATGTCTCCAAAATACCTTATGTCCCCGGTAAAGAGCAACCAGGTGTCAGAATCAATAGTCTCTATGTTTGGGTTTTTAAAAACCCCTTTTTAAAAGGGGTGGTTTTTGGGGTGGGGATAGCGAGGGTGGGCCCCCACTCCACCCGGGCAGCCCGGGGGCTTGGGCTTCCTGATTAGGTTTAGGTGTGTCTGCCCATATAAGGCAGGGGTGCAGACCACACTCTTCACCCCGGGGCAGGTTCTTTTCTAAGACCTTTGGGAGCCCTTTTTTGTGGTACCCAAAAATTTCTGTTTCAGTGACTGGCAGTAGGTCGGGCCCTTTTTTTAGAGAGGATATTATTTTTGTTTAAACCCAAAGGATAGGATTTTTTTTGTGTTTTTTTTTTTTTTACCAGCTTGCAATAAAACTGTTGCGGCGTTTAAACAAAAATTTCCGTGTTGCTTGGTTTCTGTGCCCGGAGCTGTGCCCGTCACCCAGGGGCGACCACCCCCCCTACCCGGGTCCCTTACACCTAAGAGGGCACTGTGTCCACTTTCAAAAAGGGCCCTTTCCAGCCAGATCAAAGGAGGGGCTCTCCCCCAGGGATCATCCCTCCTCCTTGAGTGACCTTATCTCCTGGCCACCCGGGTTTACGTCCCCCTTTTTTGAAAGGCAAGAGGAACTTGGTCTAGAGCGCGGTCAGCCAGGAATGTCGCCTTTCCCCGCTTGGGGCCCGTGTTTTAAAGAAAGGGCCCCAACAGTCACCCCCCGGGCTTTTAGGAGCTCATCAGGGGACAGGGCCCCCCTTATTTAAGGGGCTGCTCCCACCGGGGGGAAAACCGTGCCTCTACTGTGCCATCCCCCAAAACTTCCGGGGGGTTGCCCCTCCCTCCCCGCATCGGAAAAAGCACGCCAAAAGGGTCGTGGGGGGGGGGCGTCCCAAGGGGTAACAACCCCTCCCACCCGACATACCTGCTAGTCGGGTTTTGGGCCTGGGGTCCAGTTTCAAAACCCTTTGGGCCCTTCCCGGCTCTGGGTCAGCCGGAAACTTTTTGGGATGCGGCTTTGGGGTCCCGCTAACCCCCTGGGGGTTGTGGGGGAAACTTGGGCCCTTCCTCTTCAGTGGGGATCCAATGTTCGGTCCTGTTTCGTACCCAGCGTTTTCCCTTCGGGTTTTTGCATCCATAAGGAGAGACTTACGTTTTATGTTTAAAAAACCCGGGCAACTCGTCTATTCTTCGGGCCTTCCTTTGGGTGCCAAAAGCCCCATGCTTGATGGAAGAGGGCAAGCTTTCGTTGGGGGCAAAGGGTTTTTTGTTCTCGCTGTTTGTTGGCACCTCGCCCGGTGCTTCCCGCTTCTCCTCTAGTAACGTCTAAATCGCTTCATATAATTCAATATCAGCGTATTGATTGAATTTTGTTAAACCGTCCAGTAAAGGGGGTCCAGCCCCATTTTGTATGCAATTAAAAATTTAGAGGGGGTTTTGCAATAAGAAACAAATTAAAATTTTTGCTATATTTTCTTTTATTATCCAGGTTTATCCTTATAGCCCTTTTTCAACAAAGTTTTTCAATGCATGCTATTTTGTTACTTTCGTAATTTTACGGAGCGTAAGTCTGCGATGCGAAAAATGTAAATGGTTAACAACAGATGGTAGAAAAATTTAATTCGGCTAGTCGGTGAAATCAATTTAACATATGTCAAATAAAGTTGCTATATCGCAAAATTTCTTCCAAAATTTTTTCCTCAGGGAGAATAAAAACAGCATGCTATTTTAAACGATTCCTACTATCCAAAAAAAAAGCACTTAGCTTCCTACACCCCGACTTTGGCTCACATCGAGCTCCTTTCCCCTCTTAGATGTTCCCCCGTCTGAGTCTGAGAAGGGTAAAGGCCTGCGCGACGTTTTGGGGGAAACCCCTTGTCAAACTTACCTTTAAGTGTGACCATCTTAAATAGTTGTCTACGTTCAAATTTGAAAGAGATACAAAAAATTAAAGCACAAAATAAAAATCTATACATGGGCCAAAAAAGGAGATACAAAGAAGAAATATACGGGAAAAAAAAATAAAAAAATACCTGTGGGAATCTGAAGGAGCTGAAGAATGTCTATGACTTAAGACCGGACAAAAAAAATTTTTATAAAGGGACAAAACTACGGACGGGCAAGCACGAAGTCAGAAGATCAAGACAAGAACAAAAAGAGCAAGAAAGGAGCAACAACAAAAAAGAAATAGACGATTTATATGAATTTATCCTCAAAACACTTCAAACCTGCAAAAGCATTAAAAAAAGGGCCAAAAATTACTTTCCCTATAAAATTTAGAATACTTTAAATTTTCAAAAAAGATTTTTTTATTTTGCCGCAAAATTGGGTTACGTATGTGTTTAAAGGATAAAAGCTTAAAAAAAAAGATAAAGGTTAGTAAATTTTACAAAAAAAACGACGACCCAAAATAGATATTCTACCTTGGATTTTTTTGGCAAATAGTAAAAAGGGAAGTTAAAAAAAAAATGGGATACTTTAAAAAAAGCTCACATTATGTTTAACTAAAGCGAAAACAGGCATTTAAGGAACTACAAAAAGATGGGGAAGTTTTGTTAAAAAAGCAATAAAGGGGGGGGGGGGCTATTTTTATGGACAAAACAAATTATTTAAAGAAGCAATAAACAGTTGAGTGATAACACAGTCTATGAACATCTAGTGATCCCACAAAAAGAGTTAAGATGAAAAAGATCGTTATTGAAAAGCTGAAACTAGGGATCATAGACCAAAAGGTCAAACAACTATAACATTGAGCATCCAGAGCCCCATTCTCTATTTTGTTCCAAAAGATTCAAAAGACACTGAAGGCCACCTGGAGACCTATCGTGCGGTTTTGGGGTAGTGTTTCAAACAATTGCTACTATTGATGAACCCTAAAAGAAATATTAAAAAAAATTCCCTAATTCTACGGACACTAATAAATTCTGGAACAAATAGAGAAACTCAATTTAATGATTCCACAATACCGCCTTTAGATATAAAAAGCCTATATCCAATATACGACAAAGCTGGTTTTAAAAATTCATCAGAAAACTCAAAAAATGTGAAATTTAACAATCATAAAACCTTTTTTGATGCCCCTTACTAAAGAAAATAAGTGAAATTATTTCAGTTTTGGGGGTAAATTTCTATTGCAGCGACGGGGCCATTTGGGGTTCTCCATCGCCCCAAGTTTTGCGAACATGTACGAGAACATATTGAATCTAATTTCCTTTTATCCAGGGCCCTAAGCCATTTAATTGGTGTATGTTAAGATATTTGGGTGTGTATTTTTTTTTGTGGGAAGGTAGTGAATTAGAATTCAGAAATTCAACCCAAAATAATAAAATTCCACACGTTTTTAGAATTTTTCTGCAACTGGGATAAAGAACAAATTAATTTTTTAGTGTTACTGTTTTTAAGAGGAGGGCATATATTGAGGCCCTTATATAGGAAATGACCGATAGAAAAAAAACAGCTACATTGCAAAAGCTTTCATCTCCAACTAACTAAGGAAAACCTAAAGGCCAATTTTAGGATTCGAGAATAGCCACAGAATGAATACCACGAAATAAAAAAAAAATTAGATAAAAAATTCGTAAGCAGAGGGTATTTTAGAAAAAAAGTGTCTAAAAAGCTGAAGTAGGGAATAAAAAAAGAAGAATTAAGAGTAAACGGCACAGATAAAACAAAAAAATTTCAAATGATTTTGTTGCATATATGAGCCCCTGCTAAAAATTTGTGAAAAATATAAAATTAAAATCTTGGGGAATTTTACGAGTACCCAAGTTGGAAATTATTCACTGATAAACCAGCTTTTTTTACCTGGGGAAAAAACCCTTGGGGAATATGGGATTCACCAACTTAAAAATTAAAAGAACACGAAAAGCTTTCCCTTTTACCCCCAAAAAAAGGGGACATTCCCGTATCTAAAATTTCCAAAACTGCACGGGAAAAAATAAGTAATTTTTATACCATCCCAAAGAAAGGCTATTAAAAAATTGGGGTAGGGGGTTTTTTCACATGAATTCAAAAAATGTCGTATACTTAAAGTGCCCAGCGGCAAAGCGTATGGGGGCAGACTAGCCCCCAAATAAAAGTAAGGATTAAAGCACGTTCACACATTTGTTTGTTTTTAAAAAAGGGAAAAAGGGAAAAAAAGAAGTCTAAATAAAAAAAATTGGTGAAACAAGTGTTCCAAATTTTTTTGAATTTTGTCACAATGCCACGAAGTAAAATGGGGTTTGGAGCAAATAAAGGGGGAGGTAATGAAAATAAAAGTAGCGCACAATAGGTATATTGGATCTCCCGATTGGGGGTCACTCAGTCCCGCTGGGTTGAAGAGGGAAAGTAATGGATGCGTTTCTTAGAGCACCCCATGTAAAAAAATTGAGTTGTAAAAGTTTATAAAATTTTTTATATAAGGGTAGGGGGTTAAAAAAAACCCCCACCGAACTAGACGCTATTTTTAAATAAGTGCACACGATGGAACTTGAAAAAAGGGGTTGTCCCGAAACGTCGCGCAGGCGCTTTTGCCCTTTTCAGACATCAAGGGAGACATTTTAAACGGAAGACTACGAATGTGGCCCACAAGTAGCGAGGGGTGTATTGAAGTAAGTGCTTTTTGTTTGGATAGTCGGGATCGTTTTATTAGCTGCTGTCTTTTGTTCTGCCTGAAGAAAATTTTTGGGAAAGAGAAATTTCGAATAACAAAATTTGTTGACTTTTGTTGAAATTTATTTCAACAATAAAGCCGAAATTGAATTTTTACCATCGTTTTATAACCATTTACATGTTCGCATCGGGGATGATTTACGCTCCTGTACATTCGAAAGTAAAAAATAGCATGCATTTGAAAAGACTGTTTGTTAAAAGGATGCATAAAGGGTAAAACCTTTTGGGCTAAAAAAGCTAAAAAATAGCAAAAATTAATAATTTTTGTTTCTTTTTATAACCCCTCTGAAAATTTTTAGGCTCTAAATCGCTGGGTCTCCCCGCACCCTACCAAGAATTTTTGGACGTGTTCTCGAAAAAGCAAACGGAAACCTTACCTCCTCATCGTCACTAAGATTGCCCAATCAACCTGCAAACCCGGCACATCCCTCCCCGGGTTAGGGTCTATCCACTTGTCAGTACTAGAGACTCAAAGCCATGGCTGCTTACATCCAGGAATCTTCAAAGGGGTTTTCATTCGTAAGTCCTCCTCAACCTGCTCGGGCCGGGTTCTTCTTCGTTGCAAAGAAAGAGGGTTTTCTCTCCATCCGTATTGATTACCGCGGTCTCAATAAGATCACGTAAAAGAACCGGTATCCCTTGCCGTTGATCACCGAGCTGTTTGATCGTCTCCGTGGAGCCAAGATCTTTTCCAAACTGGACCTATGTGGTGCTTACAATCTCATTCGGATCTGAGGAGACAAGTGGAAGACGGCTTTCAACACAAGATGGCCACTTCGAGTACCTGGTGATGCCTTTCGGACTCTGTAATGCTCCCCGCAGTCTTCTAGAAGTTTGTCAATATGTTTTTCAGAGATCTCTTATACAAACCCGTGTGATTGTCTACCTGGACGACATCCTGATCTTTTCACCTGACCCGGAGTCCCACCAGGCCCAAGTGCAAAAGGTTCTCGGTCGGTTACGAGGTAACCATCTTTACGCCAAGTTGGAAAAGTGTCTCTTTCACAAGACCAGTTTTCCTTTTCTCATATACATCATATCGGAGAAGGGGTTACAAATGGATCCCACTAAATTGTCTGCCGTCCTGCAATGGCCTCGTCCAGTGGGCCTCCATGACATACAGAGATTCTTGGGCTTCGCCAACTATTATAGGGAGTTCATGCCCAACTTCTCCTCACTGGTGTCCCCAATTGTGGCTCTCACCAGAAAGAATGCTAACCCGAGTCTTTGGCCACCAGCGGCTGAAGAGCCCTTTGTAAAGCTAAAATCTGCATTTGCTTCCGCACCCGTGCTTTCTCGGCCTGATACGGAGAAACCTTTCTACTTGGAGGTCGACGCCTCCTCCATGGGTGCTGGGGCCGTGCTCACCCAAAAAGGGTCCACTAGCAAGACCCACACGTGTGGCTTCTTCTCTAGAACCTTTTCTGTGGCGGAGAGGAACTATTCCATTGGGGACCGCGAACTGCTGGCCATCAAACTAGCCTTGGAGGAATGGCCCTATATCCTTGAAGGAGCACATCACCCGGTCAACTTGTACACCGACCACAAGAATCTTCTTTATCTGCAGACGGCCCAACGGCTAAATCCCTGGCAGGCCCGCTGGTTGCTTTTCTTTTCCCGGTTTGACTTTCTCATTCATTTTCACCCGGCTGAAAAAAATGTCAAGGCGGATGCTCTCTCCCATGCTTCGGACGTGATATGGGATGAATCTGCACTATGGCACATCATTCCTCCTGAACGGCTAATTTCCGCTGCACCGGTAGATATTCGACAAATCCCACCTGGCAAGACTTATGTACGCCCGGCTCTGCGGAGGAGGATACTTAATTGGGGACATTGCTCTCGAGTGGCTGGACATACTGGGGTACAACAGTCTTGCTTCCTGATCTGATCTATAGGTGGTCTGACCTCGCTAAAGATGTTCGTGCATTCGTGGCATCTTGCACTTCCTGTGCCCAAAACAAGTCTCCTCGTCAGAAGCCGGCAGGTTTTCTTCGGCATCTTCCAATCACAAACTGCCCTTGGCTCATTTCGTTCCTCTGCCAGGTCTCCATTCTGCTCCTTGTCTTGCCAGCCTGTTATTACTGCATATTTTATGGTTGCATGGACTTCCTCTGCTTATTGTCTCGGACCGTGGAATCCAATTCGTATCCAAGTTCTGGCGCTCCCTCTGTGCCCAGAATTTTCGTATAATTCTTTAGACTCGGAGTCTGCTGTGTCCGCCCCCCTTCTTCATTGTCTAGGGACAACTTCCACGCCCACCCCTGCCCATCACGGAGCCCTCTAAAGTGTCGGCCGTGGAGGATCTGGTCCGCGACCTAACGGCCATATGGGATCAGACACGCCTGTCTCTGCAACAGGCTTCTGCCCACATGAAGAGGCGAGCAGACAAACGGAGACCTTCCCCAGTTTACTCTCCCGGAGACAAGGTGTGGTTATCAGAGAAGTACATCCGCCTTAAGATCCCCAGCTATAAACTGGAACCATTCGAGGTAGTCAAGCGCATCAACCCAGTAGCCTACAAGCTTCGGCTTCCCCTACGATGCGTGTCCCAAACTCCTTCCACATCTCCTTCTTAAAGACGGTGGTCCTGAATCGCTTCTCCTGGAAAACTGATCCTCAAACTCCTGTAGCAGATGCCACCAACATCTTTACCATAAGAGAGGTCTTGGCCATGAATATGATTAGAGGGAAGCGTCATTTCCTCATCAACTGGAAGGGGTTCGGGCCGGAAGAGAGGTCCTGGGAACCTGAGGACAATATTCTGGACCATAATGTAATCCGGAATTTCCTTCAGGCTAGAAAGAGGGGGAGGCCAAATAGGGGGGGAGGCCAAATAGGGGGGGAGGGGTACTGTCACGGATGCCCCTGCAACCCTCATCCCGGGTCGCAGGCGCATCCATGCCCCGATGCCGAGCTGCGCTGCAACCCGCATGTCGGGTCACGGCCGCGTTCATTCCCCTTACAGTCCCCCGGTACATATACCCGTCCGCGTTCCTGCTGCAGTCTCTGTCCCACAGCGTGCGCGCCGGCCGTGTTAAATTTAAAGGGCCAGTGCACCGGTAATTCGGTATTGCCGGTTGCTGCCCCTATTTAAGCTTGCCTCTTCCTGGTTACCCTGCCGGATCTTTAGTACCTTACCGCCTACTGAGAATGCTTTCTTTGAGTCTCGTCCTGATTACCGTGTAAAGTACCTTCTTGCCTCCCTCCCTCGAACACGAACCTTTGCCGCCTGTCCTGACCTTATTGCCTGTCCCCGACTACGAGCCTGCCTGACGATTCTGTACCACCCTACACCTCAGCTGCCACCGCAAACAAGTCACGTCAGGGGTAGCGACCTGGTAGAATCCCGCCGCAGCAAGTCCATCCCGCTTTGCAGCGGGCTCTGGTGAAAACCGGGACCTACTTAGATTCCTCTCCATGGCATGGCTAACACCATCGCTTGCGGTGGTCCAGTGGATCCACTAATGCGAACCGTGACCATTACAAATAAATTATACAAAATGCGTGACACATAAGGGTATAAAAATTCCAATGGGGTTTCCAAGGTTTCACTTTCTTAGCCTGAGGCATTTTCTGCCTCTTGTTTGCAGTGGGACTAATGGGTGTCTGAATAGGAACCGATAAAAATAATGAACATGTTTATTCCTTTCATTCAATGACACTGAGCCTATGCTGTAGTTGCCCGTGTGAACTACAGCATGGACTGGCTATTCAAGTGAATGACCTACGGATTGCATGCGGATTTTAAGTAGAAACTCAACGCAGAATCCCTCACGTGAGCATACCCTTATTAAGATTAGAAATAAACAAACAATATGCATATTTGTTACTCATTATAATACAATAATAACAATAAAGGTGATTATTAGTGTAGTATCTTAATAAAACAACAATCACAACACATCAATGGCACAGGGAAGTACTCACCATGAGGCACAACTCTATGCAGATCTAAACACAATTGGACTGGGTAAAGCAGTTCGACTCCCTTCATATCAATAGCTTGATGGCTACTGGCAGGCACAGTTGAAACCAGAAGTTTACATACACTATATAAAAAGACACATCTGCATGTTTTTCTCACTATCTGACTTGAAATCAGAATAAACCTTACTCGTTTTAGGTCAATTAGGATTACCAAAATTATTTATATTTGCCAAATGCCAAAATACTGAGAGGGAGAATTTTTTTAAGCATTTTTATTACTTTCTGCAAAGTCAAAAGTTTACATACATTTCATTAGTATTTGGTAGCATTGCCCATAAACTGTATGACTTGGGTAAAATGTTTTGGATATCCTTTCACAAGCTTCTCACAATAGTTGGTAGGAATTTTGGCCCATTCCTCCTGACAGAACTGGTGTAACTGAGCCATGTTCGTAGGTCGCCTTGCTCGGCCCTGTCTTTTCAGCCTTGCCCATAAATTTTCAATAGGATTGAGATCAGGGCTTTGTGATGACCACTTCAAAACACTGCCTTGGTTACCCTTCAGCCACTTTGTAACCAGTTTCTCTTTGGAAGACCCATTTGTGCCCAAGCTTTAACTTCCTGGGCGATGTCCAGAGATGTTGCTTCAGTATTGCCACATAATCTTATTTCCTCATGATGCCATATATTTTGTGAAGTTCACCAGTCCCTCCTGCAGCAAAACAACCCCACAACATGAAGCTGCCACCCCGTGTTTCACAGTTGAGATGGTGTTCCTAGGCTTCCAAGCTTCTCCCTTTTTTATCCAAATGTAACAATGGTCATTATGACCAAACAGTTAAATTTTAGTTTCATCAGACCACATGACAGGTCTCCAAAAATGTATGTCTTTGTTCCTGTGTGTATTTGCAAACATTAATCTGGCTTTTATATGGTCCTTTTGGAGTAATGACTTCTTCCTGGCAGAGTGGTCTTTCAGCTGATGTTGATACAGTACTTGTTTCACTGTGGATAATGACACAATCTTACCAGCCTCCGCCAGCATCTACACAAGGTCCTTTGCTTTTGTTCTTGGGTTGATATGCACATGTCAGATCAAAGCACGTTCATCTCTGAGACACAGAACCCATCTTCTTCCTGAACGGTATGATAGCTGGACATTCCCATCTTGTTTGTACTTGCGTATATTTGTTTGTACAAATGAACGAGCGTTTTTCTGGTGTGCAATTAAAATACATCCACATGTGTGTCTATAATTAACTCAGATGTTGCTAATAAACCTATCAGAAGCTTCTAAAGACATGACATCATCATACACACTGTCTCAAGTTGTAAGGCATAGTAATCCTAGTGTATGTGAAACTTTGACTTTGCAGAAAGTAATAAAAATGGCTTAAGAATTCTCTCTCTCATTATTCTGGCATTTGGCAAATATAAATAATTTTTGTAATCGTAATTGACCTAAAATGGGTAATGTTCATTCTGATTTCATATCAGATGTGAGAAAAACATGCACATGTGTCTTTTTATATAGTGTATGTAAACTGATTTCAACTTTATAAGGAAAAGTAAAGATATTCTACTCCCTTCATTGTTTCTTTTCTTTTGCCTCATTATCCATCTGTCATAAGATTCACTTTTTGCAGTGAAACTTCCTGCTCCTGGAAGTGTCTGTAGTTTTTCAGCAGCTCTTTCCTACGAGTCCTAGAGTGCTTTGCAATCTAGGACTTCCCTCACATAGTTATTACTGCTAGACATTGTGCTGACATAAGTATGTCATCCCCTGTCCTCCCGGCCCCACAGCTCTGTACTTGGTGTCATGATAATTTTAATAGTTAGGACTCATGAATCACTGTGTTAACTGTACAGAGTTTCACTCCTTATTAAGTTCTGCCAAACAAACAGTTCCTCTACCCCTCTGATTACTCTAATGTAATTATTTCTATTCACTTGCAAACTACAGGCTGATGAGAGTGATTGCAGTCAGATAGTTCTCTGTTCAGTATTCCAAAGCAAATGAAAAACATGAAGCAAATGTAAAATTCATTAAATCCAAAGATGTTACAAAGTCAGGTATGCAAAGAAAGAACACCATGGGCCACATGTATGAATCCCGACGGGTCGGGGCGAACCTTTCCGTTAGTTTTCCGGCGGAATCTGTGCCTGATTTATGTCGGGGCCGGGGCACGCTCATACATACATGTAAAGTCCGCCGCGCCTCGCCTGTGTTTTAGGCGCAGTGCGGGTCCGAGGCGCAGTGCGGCGCTGCGCCTAGGATTCGGCGCCAGAGGTAGTGCGGTCATACATGTGAGGAAAAGTCCGCCGCGCCTCGCCAGTGTGTGGGGCGCAGCGCGGGGACCGAGGTGCAGTGCGGCGCTGCGCCTAAGATTCGCCGCCGGAGGTAGCGCACTCATACATGCGGGGAAAAGTTCCCTGCGCCTCGCCTGTGGGTGTGGGGCACAATGCGGGGACATGGGCGCAGTGCGGGACTTAGGCGCAGTGCGGGTCTGCGCCGAAAAACAGTTCCGATGCGAGACAGGCTGGAGAACAGTGAGAAATCACTCAACATGTCCGTGCGGAGTATGAATCAAAAATCGCCTTTATAAAGGCGGAGAACATTCTCAGGAAAAGAGCTGAAACCTAAAAAATAAAAAATACATAAAACAAAATCACTTTCCAATATCCTAATTCAAGAATTAGGATATTGGAAATTGCCGGGAAATACAGTAATTCAAATCAGAAAGCTATTCTGATTGGTGCGGCATAAACCGGCCAATCAGAATAGGAGCGACAGTGAACCATTAAAACCTATGGGGAAGTTTAGACCAATCAGAATCCACGGCGGGATAGTTCAAAATACAGTAAAAATGCTGAAAAGAGCTGATTGGTTAAGCTACCGGGGACTTGGCTAGCTCAGCCAATCAGAATAGGAGCGACAGAGACCCATTCTAGCCTATGGAGAATTATTGACCAATCAGAATAGGAGCGACAAAGACCCATTCTAGTCTATGGAGAAGTTTAGACCAATCAGAATCCACGGCGGGATAATTCAAAATACAGTAAAAAGACAGAAAAGAGCTGATTGGCTGGGATAGCCAAGCCCCCGCTAGCTCAGCCAATCAGCTCTTTTCTGTCTTTTTACTGTATTTTGAACCCTGTCCGCCCTTTGATTTTGATTGGTCCAAACTTCCCCATAGGATATAATGGGACTTTGTCGCTCCTATTCTGATTGGTTAATACTCCTTCATAGGTTATAAATGGGACTTGTCGCTCCTATTCTGTTTGGCTGGTTTAATCCCACCAATGAGAATAGCTTAAACAATTTGAATTTAGTCGACCCATTCTCTCATTGACCCCATTAAGGGGTCTCGCGCCGGTTGGGGGGATCAAACCCCCCCATTGAAAAGCTCTTTTCTGTTTTTTACTTTTATTTTTGAATTATCCCGACCGTGGGTCGGGTTGGTCCCACTTTCCATAGACTATAATGGGAAGTGTCGCCTTTTTGATTGGCCGGGTAGCCAAGCCCCCGCTACTCAGCCCAAACAGCTCTTTTCTGTCTTTTTTACTGTATTTTTGAATTATCCCGCCGTGGATTCTGATTGGTCAATCCTTCCCCCTAGTTTTTAATGGTTCACTGGTGCTCCGATTCTGAGTGGCTGGTTTATGCCGACCAATGAAAATAGGTTTCGGAATTTGAATTACTGTATTTCCCGGCAATTTCCAATATCATAATTCTTGATATTGCGCCGTTCTAGAGTTTTGGAAAGTGTTTTTTTTTATTATGTTTATTTTTTACGTTCAGCTCTTTTCTGACACTGTTTTCCGCCTTTATAAAGGCGATTTTTTCTGAATCATACTCCTGCTGCACGGAGCGGAGCGCCGAGATTTCTGTCGCGATCTTCTATCTGCTTCCTCGCATGTTCCGTTCTTGCTTCACTTCGCCTCTGTCGGAGCATTTAGACCAAAATAAACCAGGTCTGCCTGTCGGAGCTGCCGAGCGCTGCACTGCGCCTCGCTTTGCCGACTCGCCATCGTACATGCCTCGGAGTTTTCGAGCGCGCCGCGTCCCGCCCCGGAACGCCTACCCCGCGCCCACTGCCCGCCCCTTCATGCGGGGCGCAGCTGAAAGTGGCGAACACTGCGCCTAACACTGAATCCCTGCGTCCGACAGCGGGATTCGGGCTGGGAGGCGCAGTATACGCCAGAAAACGGGCGAAAAGCCCGTTCATACATGTCGCCCATATGTTTTCTATGCATTTGATTTTGTATGATAGAGTACAGTGGTTTTAGGGTACGGAAAGCCTTTACAATCATTTACAGGTCAGTATATTTGTGCTCATGGAGCTATTTGCAGTACCTTACCAACATAGTCCTATAAAAATTCGAGTAAAAATCTGTATCCTATTGTAACATACAAAGATACATTCATTTTATTATTTAAAAAAGAATACATTGGACAAAGATTCTAAATATATTACTTATCTTATTAAAACTTATACTTAAATAGCAGAGAAGATGAAAGCACACAGGTGCAAGGCAAAAATAGCATATGTTTACCTATTTTTTTGGATTGATTTATGTTATAATATATGATGTATTACTTTAATAAGTGCTTAATTAACAAAACAGAAATGTTAGGGACTTCTCTGTCGAGATTCGCATTTGCATGCAGTTTTTGAAAAACAAAATATCACAGTTGGGAAAAATGCAGGGCTGAAAAAAATTACAGAAATTTGTAGCAAGGTATTACATCTTTGGCAATGCTCACACTACTGTAATTCTGAGTCTATATTGGTAGATCCGTCAAATTTGATGAAAAAAATTTGCACAGCAAACTGTGTTATTGCTGCTCTCAAAATGATACAGTGACAAAACCCAAAGGACTGCATTTAATTCATAATTTGTACTTTTATTTTCCCTAATGGTGACATGGGTGTCCTCCTGCTCTGCCTATCCCCAGTCTGACCCTGCTATTTAATAAAAACTACATGATAATGCCAAGGGTAGACCTCCAGTCAGAGATAAATATCAACACATCAACCTACTGAAATGCTGATTTCTTTTTAATTGGGGATAATAATAACTCCATGTTATCACATGATGTCCAACAGTCTTATATAAGTGAGATGGTCAATTGTTCACATATTTTGGCCATATAGTATACATATTCTGTAATTCTTTCATTTAGCCAATGCAGTACACAGACTGGTAGACACCTTGGTAAAGAGCTAGACTGGGTGCAGAGAAGGTTGACCAAGTTAGTTAAAGGAGTGTTATCGTTTGAGCTGCTCGTGCTGTTCAGTTAATTTTCTCAGATTGAGTTTGAAATCCAGGGGCGTGTCTCTCCTGTCAGCAGGCGTGTCTCTCCTTCCAGGAGGCGTGTCTCTCCTCACTGAAGAACTGTGACATCATCATTTTGTTTAAAGCAGGGGATGCAGAAGGTTGTCAGGAGATAGCAGCTCTGTAGCCTCCTGCAAGCTTATGTCAGCCGCCTTGAGGCTCCAGCAAGCACCTGTCATATGTCTTATCACACAAATTACACTGAAAGCCAGCAGCTCTTACTTCTGTTCTAGTGGTGTTCACCCAAATTGTACTGACAACAGGCAGAGATCTTTACTCAACTACAAGGACAAATGTCAGCTTCAAGTAAAGACACTCTATGGGGGAGCTTTGTGTGTATATATAAATAAAATTATAGAGGTCTACACATATATTTTCATATCTTTACATATGTGTACAATTTATAAAAGAAAAAAAAAAACTACTGATGGGGATTGAACTCCTAACCTCTGTCTTGGAGAGTTGATCACCTAAGCACTGCACAAACACAAGCACTATGCAGACACAGTTTTGAATCCTTATGTTATAACACTACAGATAAAGACGTCATAAGGAGGGGGGGCTTGCATTCAAATCTGAGGAACAGAACGCCTTCTTTCCAAGTAGCAGTTTAAAGGGACGGGATCTCTGAGGAGGTTACTCAACCTCTTGGCAAAAGCCCCTTAAACAGCCAGTAATTGCCCAGAACATTGACCCTAAAGCTGGAGATGTATATAGAGCCAGCAGAACTTGGTTTCACTATCGATTTTAACAGCTCAGAGGGGAGTAAACACAGAGGGCCACATGTATGAATGGGCTTTTCGCCCGTTTTCTGGCGTATACTGCGCCTCCCAGCCCAAATCCCGCTGTCGGACGCAGGAAAGCAGTGTTAGGCGCAGCGTTCACCACTTTCAGCTGCGCCCCCCGCATGAAGGGGCGGGCAGGGGGCGCGGTGGGGGCGCAGTGTAGGCGTTCCGGGCGGGACGTGGCTGCTCGAAAACCCGAGCATGTACGATGGGGGAGTCGGCAAAGCGAGTCGCAGTGCAACTCACGGAAGATCCGACATGCAGACCAGGTTTTTTTTGGTCTAAATCCCTCCACAGAGGCAAAGGAAGCAGGATCCGAACATGCGAGGAAGCGATCGAAGATCGCGACAGAAAATCTCGGCGCTCCGCTTCGGCAGCAGGAGTATGAATTCCAAAAAAAATCGCCTTACAAAGGCGAAAACAGTATCAGAAAAGAGCTGAAAGTAAAAAATAAAAATAATAAAATAAAATCACTTTCCAAAACTCTAGAACGGCGCAATATCAAGAAGATTTATATTGGAAATTGCCGGGAAATACAGTAATCAAATTCAAAGCCTATTCTCATTGGTCGGCATAAACCAGCCAATCAAATAGAGCGACAGGGAACCATTAAAACCTATGGAAGGATTGACCAATCAGAATCCAAAGGCGGGATAATTCAAAATACAGTAAAAAGACAGAAACTGATGGGCTTAGCTAGCGGGGGCTTGGCTAGCCGGCCATCAGAATTCGAAAAGACCATTCTAGTCTATAGAGAAGTTTAGACCAATCAGAATTAGAAAACCCATAGGAGCGTCGCTCGCTCTCCCATTGGTCCAAATAACGGCGCCACTTTTAACTTAGCCAATGACAAGCGCGCTCAGAATTTCTTTTCCCATAGAACTCTATGAGAAAGTAGCTCGCGCTCTGATTGGCTAAGCTGGACGAGCCCCCGCCGCTTCAAACCCAAACAGCTCGTTTTCTGCAATTTTTTTCTGTATTTTGAACTGTCCCGCCTTTGAATATGATTGGTCAATTTTTCCCCCATAGGATATAATGGGCCCATTGCCCGCTCCTATTCGTTTGGTCAATTCCCCTCCATAGGTTATAAGGGGCCCTTTTGTTGCTCCTATTTGTTTGGGTTTGGTTTAGGGCCGCCCCAATGAAAAATAGCTTAAACAATTGAATTACGTTTTCCCCGGCAATTCTCTCTTTTGGGCCAATTCCCAGTAGCCCCCGGTCCTCGGCGCAAACGCGTTGTTGGGGTTTTTTAAAACTGTTTTAAATTTGTAAAAAAGGGGTTTCCCGGCTCTTTATTTGATAATTTTTGACATTTAAAATAAAAATGATTTTTTTTATTAATACTTCATCCCCGCAGTGCGCCCATCTCCCATAGACTATAAGGGGAGAAAGTACTCCGCTCTGATTGGCTGGGATAGCAAGCACCCGCTAGCCAGCCAATCACTCTTTTCTGTCTTTTACTTTTTAATTTTAAATTACCCCGCCGTGGATTCTGTTTTGGTCTAAACTTCCCCATAGCCCTAAAAAGGGGTTTTTGCGCCCCTATTCTAAATTGGTCAATAATTCTCCATAGGCTAGAAGGGGTTTTTCTTTTCCCCTTTTTTTCTGATTGCTGACCCTACCCAAGCCCCCGGGGGGGGAAAAAGCAAAACCAATCAGCTTTTTTTCAGTTTTTTTTTACTGTTTTTTTGAATTATCCCGCCGTTTTTTTCTGATTGGTCTAAACTTCCCCATGGGTTTTTAAAATGGTTTCACTGTCGCTCCTATTCTGTTTGGGCCGGTTTATGCCGACCAATAGAATGTTTTTCTGATTTTGAATTACTGTATTTCCCGGCAATTTCCAATATCCTTTCTTAAAATTAGGTTATTGGAAAGTGATTTTTTTTTTATATATTTTTTATTTTTTGGTTTTTCAGCTTTTTTTCCTGAAAAATGTTAAACCCCTTTTTATAAAGCATTTTTTGATTTTCCCTCCGAAACCGACATGGGGAATGATTTCTCGCTTTTCCAGCCTGTCCCCGCAGGGGAAACATTTTTTTCGGCGCAGCCCCCGCACAGCCCCTAATTCCCCCCGCACTGCCCCCAGGGTCCCCGCACTGTGCCCCACCCCAAAAGGGTGAGGGGGCGGGGAATTTTTTTCCCCCGGGGCAAATTTCAAAAGGCGCAGCCCCCCACTGCCCCTTTGGGCCCCCGAATTTGCGCCTAAAACCCAGACGAGGGCGCGGCGGATTTTTCCCTTTGGGTATGTATAAAGGGGCCCCCCGGGCCCCGACATAAATCAGGCGCAGTTTCCCCCGGGGAAAACTGGGCGGAAAAGGTGCCCCCCCGACCCTTCGGGATTCAAAATTGCCCCCCAGAGTGTGCGGGCCCAGGAAATCACAGTGCAGGGGGCGGGGCCCGGGGGGCTTTTTCCTGCCCTAGGGGCTTTCCCCAACCCAGGCTGAATAAAAATGCCCCATCCAATCACAGTGCAGGGGGCGTGCTAGGGTGCGGGAATCGACCGGGGGGCTTTTGGGGGGACCCCAGCAACACCCAAAATAGAAGACATTTTAAAAAGAGAAGTCAAATCTGTTTAAACCAAGGGGACAGGGGTAATAAACCCCAAATTTTACAAAAGTGCTTTTTTTTTAACTGCCCCCCCATAATCTGAGACTGTTCTTTGAAACGAAAAAAAACCCCTTTTTAAGTGAACGGGGGTTTGAAGTGCCAAGATAGGTTATCAAACTTCAGGTTATTTAGCTTGGAAAAAGATGACTTAATAAGTCAATTTAATTACCATGTACAAATATGTGAAAAATCAGAATACAGCTCTCTTACATGATCTTCTTACACCTAGGCCTGTAACAACAACAACAACAAGGGGGCATCCTCCATATAGAGGAAAACATATTTCACCATTATCACAGATGGGGAATCTTTACTGTAAAAGCTGTGAGACTATAAAAATTAAAGGGCCAAAAAGAGGTTTTGATGGTGGGTTCATTGGGCTAAGTTTTCCAAAAAGGGGTTTTTGCTGCCCTTTTTGGAAAAAAATAAATTTTAAAAGGTTATGGGGAATAGATTCTAGGATAGGGGCGTTGCGTTGAGCCAGGGATTATTCTGCTTGCTATATTTGGAGTCAGGAAGGATTATTCCATCGTATACAGGACAATCAGCACCTGCCTAATAGGGGTTTTTGTCTTTTCCCCCTTGGGGTTGTGGGGTTTTTACTTTTATGGCCCGGGCTTTTTTCCACCTTTTTCACTATGTTACTATAACCCTCAGTGGGGATTATTTTAAGGAAATGAATAAAAAGGGCAAGATAAATCACCAATGTTTGTAATAGTGAGTGAATACATTATAACTTTTGAACAGTTTTGAGTATCCAATGGCTTTAAATCATCCTCCTATTGGGAAAAAAATTGGGGAACTGTTTAAATATTATCCCGCTTTTGTGAATGCATCTTGAATATTTATGATTGTAGAAATGATAAATAATAAGAGATCTTAATGATGTGGAACGTGGATTCCTCTGTGAGTGTATGACTCATATTATATAAGCAACAGGAAATACTAAACGTAATTCACTAATTGTCTTAAGTTCAAATAAGGTCTTATGCAAAGGAAAATTCCATAAAAAATGAAAAAGCAGCTGAAGGCTCTTTAACATGGGCTGCTCATTGGTCAGTTTATTGTTTGTAGGCTGATCGGATTTTTGATGTACAGTTGAAACCAGAAGTTTACATACACTATATAAAAAGACACATATGCATGTTTTTCTCACTATGACATGAAATCAGAATAAACCTTATCCGTTTTAGGTCAATTAAGATTGCCAAAATTATTTATATTTGCCAAATGCCAGAGTAATTAGAGAGAATTTTTAAGGCATTTTTATTACTTTCTGCAAAGTCAAAAGTTTCTGTACACTAGGATTGCTATGCCTTTAAACCATTTGGGACAGCCCATATGATGATGTCATGTCTTTGGAAGCTTTGCCAACATCTGAGTTAATTAGAGACACAACTGTGGATGTATTTTAACACACACCAGAAACAAACTGCTTCTGTGTGTAACATCATAGGAAAGTCTAAAGAAATCAGCCAAGACATCAGGAAGAGAATTGCGGACTTACACAAGTCTGGTTCATCCTTGGGTTCAATTTTCAGATACTTGAAGGTGCCTCGGTCATCTGTACAAATAATTATACTCAAGTACAAGCAAGATAGGAATGTCCAGCCATCATACTGCTTAGGAAGGAGACTGGTTCTGTGTCTCAGAGATGAAAGTGCTTTGGTCCGACATGTGCATATCAAACCAAGAACAAAAACAAAAGACCTTTCGAAGATGCTGACAGAATCTGGTAAGATTGTGTCATATCCACAGTGAAACAAGTACTGTATCAACATGGGCTGAAAGGCCACTCTGCCAGGAAGAAGCCATTACTCCAAAATAAACATATAAAAGCCAGATTAATGTTTGCAAATGCCCTCAGGAAAAAAGACCTACATTTTTGGAGACATGTCCTGTAGTCTGACGAAACTAAAATGGAACTGTTTGAACATAATGACCATCATTACATTTGGAGGAAAAAGGGAGAAGCTTGGAAGCCTAAGAACCACCATCTCAACTGTGAAACACGTGGATGGCAGCATCATGTTGTGGAGTTGTTTTGCTGCAGGAGGGACTGGTGCACTTCACAAAATAGATAGCATCATGATTATGTGGCAATACTGAAGCAACATCTCAAGACATCAGCCAGGAAGTTAAAGCTTGGACGGAATGGGTCTTCCAAATGGACAATGACCTGAAGCATACTGCCAATCTGGTTACAAAGTGGCTTAATGATAACCAAGTCAAAACTTTGGAGTGGCCATCAAAAAGCCTTGATCTTAATCCTATTAAAAATTTATGGGCAAAGCTGAAAAGGCAGGTATGAGGAAAGTGACCTACAATCATGGCTCAGTTACACCAGTTCTGTCAGGAGGAATGGGCCAAAATTACTACCAACTATTGTGAGAAGCTTGTGGAAGGATATCCAAAACGTTTGTCCCAAGTCATACAGTTTAAGGGCAATGCTACCAAATACTAATGCAATATATGTAAACTTTTGACTTTGCAGAAAGTAACCAAAATGCCTTAAAAATAATGTATCTCCCATTATTCTGGTATTTGGCAAATATTCCCCCCCCCCCAATGCAAAAATGCAAAATACATCAGCCTGTGTGAAAGGCCTTTTATATGCCAAATTACCTTTTTATAATTTAGTTCCATGCTCATTTCTTCCCATACTTGGCCTGTGTAAAAAGGCCTCTTTGTCTTAATGTATTTATACACAGTTGAGTTACATTTTTGTGACTACCAGCTAATATCAAGAGTAACTACTGTGTGTAGCATGTACAGGATCTAGATGGGCTGGGGGTGACTCACTAAGGACCAGATAGGTTGCCCCAGCTATCTGGAGCCATGCTGACTGCATCCCACAAATGCTGGAGGGTGCTTGGGATCCATAGAGGAAACACAATGATCAAGGTGATTCCACAGATGCTCAAATGGGTTCAAGCCTGGGAAATTAGGGGGCCTGGGTATGATTATCATTATTATTTATTTAAAACTACCATTAATTCCAGGGCGCTGTACATTCAAAGGGTGTTACAAACATAACATAAGACCGAAGAACAATGGCAACACTAATCAATTAACAACTTATACAGAGGTAGAAAGGACCATGTCCACAAAGGCTTACAATCTACAGAGAAGGAGGATTGAAACTGAATGTTAGGGGCACACTTGTTTGTGGGGTGATGTAGTAGCCGCAGGGTTATTGTAAATTGTAGGCAAACCTGAAGAGATGGGTTTTCAGGTTGCTTTTGAAAGTATTGAAGGTGGCGGAGAGTCTGAAGTGTTGTAGTAGTGAGTTCCAGAGTATGGAGGAAGCACGAGAGAAATGTTGGAGACGGTTATGTGAGGAGCTGACAAGAGAAGAGCAGAGGAGAAGGTCCTGTGCGGAGCAGAGATTGCACGAGGGGAGGAATCTGGAGATGTTTGAATGGGACAGAGTAGTACTTAGAAGACTTGGTCATGCTCTTCCAATCAGTGTCAGACATTTTTAGCCATATGACATCTCTTTTTGTAAGATCTCATATACCTCAAGAGAGACCATCAGGATGTGTGGGTGTACGTGATCTGCAAGGATGGATTTATACCTAAATCAGTTGAGTGTGTCCTCTACATGGAGTAGTGGGCCCAGAGAATCCCACAAAAACATTCCCTAGAACAAAATTGTAATGAAGAGGAGGATACGCTAGACCACCGCAACCGATGAAAGATTAGCAAAGCCAGGTAGCAGAGTCTAAGTAGCCCCCGGTGTTCACCAGAGCCCGCCGCAAAGCGGGATGGACTTGCTGCGGCGTGAGGCTACCAGGTCGCTTCCCCTGACGTGACTTGCTTGCAGCGGCGGCCGGGGTAATGCGTGGTACAGAATCTGAATCCGTGGACATAGTCAGGGACAGGCAGGAGGTCAGGATGGGCGGCAGAGGTTCGTGGTCAGAGACAGGCAGGAGGTCAGGGCAGGCGGCAGACAGGCAAGGTCAGGAACGTAAGCAGGCGGACTGGTACACGGATAGGCAAGACGGAACTTCAGATACAGACTAAGAACTCCAACACACACCAATGAACTGGCAGGGAGTGTAGGAGGCGTGCACACTAAATAGGGTCAGTGTCCAGCGATGGTGCGCTATCCCTTTAAACCCCGACCAGCCGGCGCGCGCGCGCCCTAAGCAGCGGGTACGCGCATGGCGGCCATCGGAGCTAGACACAGGAGCGGGGACTGGTGAGTATGGGGTTTCCTGGGCAGTGGCAGAAGGGCAAGGGCAAGGGCAGCCGCGGCACCCACGCCGGACCCCGTAAGAGCAGGGGGACGGCCGCGGCGAGCCGCGGTGCCGAGCCCCGTTACAGTACCCCCCCTCCTTAGGTCTCCCCCTCTTCCTTTGGAATTTAGAGAGGAGATCAGGGGACAGGTTGGCCTCTGGTTCCCACGAACGCTCCTCCGGACCGAAGCCCTTCCAGTCAATAAGGAAGAACCGCTTCCCCCTCACTGTCATCTCCGCCAACACCTCCTTGACCTCAAAGATGTTATCTGTATTAGCGACAGGAGAAGGCGAGACAGATCTACGGGAGAAGCGGTTCAGCACCACCGGCTTGAGGAGGGACACGTGAAAGGCGTTCGGGATACGTAGGGTCGAGGGCAAGCAGAGCTTGTAGGATACTGGGTTCAGTCTCCGAAGTACCACAAAAGGGCCCAAGTATTTGGGGCCCAACTTGTAAATGGGCACTTTGAAACGGATGTACTTGGTGGATAACCAAACCCTATCGCCCGGCTCAAATAAGGGCGGGGACCTACGATACCTGTAATCCTGGAGTTTGGTTAGAGCAGAAGCCCGTAGCAGGACCTGTCATGTGAGTCGCCAGAGAGCCTTGATGTCCTTTACTTGGGCATCCACGGCAGGGACAAGGGACGAGGTAGCTAGGGGGAGAGGTGGGCGGGGATGTAACCCAAAGATGACAAAAAAGGGGCAGGCCCCAGCGGATTCCGAATCTTAAGAGTTATAGGAAAACTCTGCCCAGGGGAGAAGATCGGACCAGTTATCCAGATGAGCAGACAAGCAGACACAAAATGCCGCAAGTAGGTACCCAACACCTGGTTAACCCGCTCTATCTGCCCGTTAGTTTGAGGGTGGTATGCAGATGAAAAATCTAGCTAATCCTGCAACTGACAGCACAGAGCCCGCCAAAATTTAGCCATAAACTGGACTCCCCTGTCAGAGACCATATGCAAAGGGAGACCGTGCAATCGGAAAACATGCCGGAAAAAATGTTGGGCCAGCTGGGGGGCAGAGGGTAACCCAGGCAGAGGGATAAAAGGAGCCATTTTGGAGAAATGATCGGTCACCACCCAGATGTTTCCAGATGAGGGCGGGACATCTGTAACAAAGTCCATGGCGACATGGGTCCAGGGTTTGTCCGGCACAGGGAGAGGCTGAAGAAGGCCCGCGGGTTTGAGACGAGGGACCTTATTATGGGCACAGGAGGTGCAGGCCAGAACAAAGTCTCTGACATCTTGAGCGAGGGTGGGCCACCAGTAATAACGGGAGACCAGCTGTAGAGACCGATGGACTCCTGGATGTCCAGCTGTTCGGGAAGAATGTCCCCACTTCAGGATTCTAGGCCGCAAGGCCGGACGCACATAAGTCTTACCGGGGGGCAAGTGTTGAAGATCCACGGGAGCAGCCATGATGAGCCGTTCTGGAGGGACTATTTGCTGTGGAGGAGACTCAAGACCCACCGGATCCGAAGAACGAGATAGGGCGTCAGATTTGAGTTTCTTACATGCTTGCCTAAAGTGCAAAAGGAAGTCAAAACGGGCAAAAAAGAGCGACCATCTGGCTTGCCGGGGATTCAGGCGTTGAGCCGACTGAAGATATAGGAGGTTTTTATGGTCGGTGAAGATGTTAATAGGGTGATGAGCCCCCTCCAGCAGGTGACACCATTCTTCTAGAGCCAACTTTATGGCCAATAATTCGTGGTCACCAATGGTATAATTCTCGGCAGGAGAGAAAGTTTTGGAGAAAAATCCACAAGTATGCAGTTTACCCTAGGATGATCTCTGCAGGAGGACAGCGCCGGCGCCCACAGAGGAAGCGCCCACTTCCAGAATGAATGGGCGCTTAGGATCCGGGTGAGACAGAACCGGAGCAGACGTGAAAGCAGATTTGAGACGGTTGAACGCTTCTTGAGCTTCAGGAGGCCAGGATTTAGGATTGGTGTTTTTCTTAGTTAGAGCCACCAGGGGAGCCACAAGCGTAGAGAAGTGTGGGATAAATTGTCTATATTAATTGGCGAACCTCAAAAAACGTTGAATGGCCCGAAGGCCCATCGGTTGTGGCCACTGTAACACTGTGGAGAGTTTTGAAGGATCAATCCGGAGACCCTTGTCAGAGACGATGTACCCTAAGAAGGGTAAGCTGGTATGTTCAAAGAGGCCCTTCTCCGGTTTGGCAAAGAGCTGATGGGTGCGGAGTCGCCTAAGGACCTGGCAGACGTGGAGGCGATGAGTTTCAAGATCAGGAGAAAAAATTCTAATATAGTCCAGGTAAACAATAACACAGACGTAGAGTAGGTCCTGGAAGATCTCGTTGACAAAGTTCTGAAACACAGCAGGGACGTTGCAAAGACCGAATGGCATAACCAGATACTCGAAGTGGCCATCCCGCGTATTAAACAGCGTTTTCCACTCACTACCTTCTCGAATGCGAATTAAGTTATAAGCACCGCCTAGATCCAGCTTGGAAAAGATTTTCGCGCCACGCAGGTGGTCGGAAAGTTCAGATATCAAGGGCAGAGGGTAGCGGTTCTTTATCGTAATTTTATTTAAGCCCCGATAGTCGATGTTGGGCCGGAGAGACCCGTCTTTTTTCTCCACGAAAAAGAAGCCGACTCCTGCTGGAGACGAGGACTTACGAATGAAGCCTTTACGGAGGTTCTCCAAGATTTACTCTGACATAGCCTTAGTCTCTGGGACGGAGAGGGGATAGACCTGGCCCCGGGGAGGAGTACAGCCAGGTTGTAGATCTATGGGACAATCATAAGGCCGGTGTGGATGAAGAGTTTCGGCCTGTCTTTCCGAAAAGACATCAGCAAAGTCCCAGTATGACGTAGGTAGGCCTGGTGGAGGCTTGGTAGATTTCAGGGAGGCGGCCCGAGGAGCAGGTTGCGGCTTTGACAGGCAACACGAGAGACATGCGGAACCCTAACGCATGACTTCACCTGTGCTCCAGTCCAAGGTCGGGGTATGGTCCTGCAACCACAGAAGGCCCAGAAGGATTTCAGACGAGGATCGAGGCAGGACGAGAAGTTGCAAAGTCTCCTTGTGAAGAGCCCTAATCTGCAAGGTGAGGGGAGCAGTGCGGAAGCGGATAGCATCCTTAAGGCATTCATCACTGACCGACGAGACGAACATAGGCTTCTGCAACGGAATCACTGGGAGACTAAATCTGGTCACAAGTTCGTGGCTTATGAAATTTCCTGCAGATCCTGAACCAATAAAGGCAATGGCCTGAAAGGTGCTGTCCGGTGAAACACCAATACATACGGGCATGGTCAGATGGGGAGAGGCCACTCTGAAACTTAGGGTTGCCTCTCCTACGAGCCCTAGGTGCGGAAGTTTCCCGGACGCATCGGACAATCCCCAATAAAATGGCCAGAACCGCCACAATAGAAACACAGCTGCTTCTGATGACGCTGTGAACGTTCCTCCTAGGACAGGTGGGCTCTCTCAACCTGCAGAGGTTCTTCCTCGGAAACCATTGGAGGAGGAAGAGACGACCGCTGGAACGTGGGAGCCAAGCGGGGTAAACGGCGTGTACGGACGACCTCCCGTTGAAGGCGGAGCTCTTGTTGCCTTTCGGCGAACCGAATATCGACTCGGGTGGCTAGGTGGATTTAGTCATCCAAAGCAGCTGGTAGATCCCGAGCGGCGAGCTCATCCTTGATTCGTCCCGAGAGACCTTGCCAGAACGTCGCCACCAAAGCTTCGTTATTCCTGTCCAGCTCCGAAGCGAGAGTGCAAAACTGCACTGAATACTGACCAACCGTTGTGTCGCCTTGACGCAGCCGGAGCAGTGCTGCGGCGGCCAAAGAAGTACGGCCTGGTTCCTCAAAGACCGTGCGGAACCCCTGGAGGAAGGTTTGGAGGTCAGCGGTCAGAGGATCCCCTCGATCCCATAGTGGCGTGGCCCAAGCCAAGGCTTCTCCAGACAAGAGGCTGATTATGAAGGCCACCTTGGCACGCTCTGTAGGGAATTGATGCCCCATCATCTCAAGGTGGATGGAGCATTGGCTGGTGAACCCTCAGCATTTCTTGGGGTCTCCATCGTAGCATGAGGGGAGTGGCAGATGCAGAGAGGGTCCCGAAGCCGGAGCAGGTAGAGCAATGGACGCTGGAGCAAAGGATGCAGGTGCGGCGACGGCAGCTGGTGGAGGTAGACGGGCCGCAAGGTTCTGCATCATGGCTGTTAGCTGGTCAATACGTTGGCTCTGCTGGGTGACTGCCGTAGTGACATCCCGTAGGTCGGGCAGAGGTTCCCTGGTGGAATCCATGGCCAGTTCGTACTGTAATGCAGAGGTGGATTCGCTGGACCACCGCAAGCGATGATAGTTTAGCCACGCCAGGGAGCAGAGTCTAAGTAGCCCCTGGTGTTCACCAGAGCCCGCCGCAAAGCGGGATGGACTTGCTGCGGCGACCGGCGCACTATCCCTTTAAATCCCGACCAGCCGTCGCGCGCGCGCCCTAAGCGGCGGGTACGCGCGGGGCGGCCGTCGGAGCTAGACACAGGAGCGGGGACTGGTGAGTATGGAGTTTCCTGGGCAGTGGCAGAAGGGCAAGGGCAGCCGCGGCACCCGCGCCGGACCCCGTAAGCGCAGGGGGGCGGCGCCGAGCCCCGTTACAATAATACTGCCACCACCAGTTGGGTCCTTCCAGCAAAGGTTGCAGGGTGCTCTTTCTCTGATATTTCTTGTCTGACAGCCCAATTTCCATATGTTCGATGGTGTAGAAAATGAGACTCATCAGAGAAAACAACATTTGCCAATGAGCAGAGGTCCAACGTGTTTGGATACGGTTACTTGTTGGTTACTTATTAATATACTGGGGACCATATTACTTATTAAAGTACTGGGGCCATATTACTTATTAATATACTGGGGGTCATATTACTTATTAATGTACTGGGGGCCATATTACTTCCCTATTAATATACTGGGGGCCATATTACTTATTAATATACTGGGGGCCATATTACTTCCCTATTAATATACTGGAGGCTATATTACCTGCCTTTCTCTATACTGGGGTCCCAATAGCCTGCCTATATGTATAGTGGGGTCCCAATTACTTGCCTATCTGTACACTGGGGGCTCAATTGCCTTACAATCTGTATACTGGGGACCTATTACCTGCCTATCTAGTGGCCCTAACTACCTGCTCTATCTTCTTACCTATCTTCTTACCTACCTACTAGAAGGGGCCCTATACTGAAGGGGGACTTTACCTACTTAATAGGAAGAGTCTGCCACTTATCTAATTTTAACTTTCTATCCACCTTTCTAATCTGGGGGGCTGTCTACTATATTAAGTGTGTTCCAACATACTGGTGGCACAAATAAGGGCCCTATAGTTGGTTGGGGGAACTTTCCCTGTTTGAAGTCTAACATATTTGTGTGGTAAATTCTGCAGGGATGAGTTGTGGCCGAGACAAGACGTCATGAGAGTCTGCACCAGATGAAGAAAGAAAAGAGAACGACTCATCAGAAAAGACATCTCCTTCGAGTCACTAAATGTAACTGCCCTGTAATCACTTATATGTCTGCAGAGCTTGTATACAACTGGTACCTACCACTATATGGTCACTGTATAGTGGTAGTATACAGTCTGCAGAACCTGTATACACTGGTAATTACCACCATACAGTGACCTTAGAGTGGTAATAGTGGATGATTCCTTTTAATAGAAATAATTTCCTGCAGCACGCTACACCGCAGACATCCGAAACGTCAAGTTGGGAACCTGTTTTGAAAAGTATTGGTGACTGTGTCTGGGTGTAGGGGGTAGAGATGGGCGAATTTCTCAAAAATTCGATTCGGTGACTTCGCCGAATTTTCCGACAAAATTTTTTCGGTCCGAATTGCTTCGGGACGAATCGTGTTAAAAAACACCTTTTTTCAGGCTGCACAGAGCCTGCAGGGTGCTGTAGAAAGTTGTGCGATGCTTAAATATGCAGAGGGAGCTTGGTTTGGTCTTCATACAATGTTGTGTTTTAGTATGACACGCAGATGACTGGTGCCGCTCTTAGAATCGCTTCACTCTAAAATTCCCTGGGCACTTAAGAGGGCAAAACTGACCAAAAAACTGAAGCGGGAATGTAGCCTGATAAAGTCATGGCAGCGACAGCTGGAAAAAAACAAGCTGAGGGCTCAGGTGGCAACATCAGTGACAGAGTGTGGAGGGCACGGCAGCAGCCACAGCAGCAGCATGAGGTCAGACAGTGGCACAATGACATTCTGGAGGTGGCAAAACAGGAGTAGGCCACAAAGTGGCACAATGAAAGAGTGTGGAGGTTACGGCAGCAGCCACAGCTGCAGCATGAGGTCAGACAGTGGCACAATGACATTCTGGAGGTGGCAAAAACAGGAGTAGGCCACAGAGTGGCACAATGACAGGGTGTGGAGGTGACCGCAGCAGCAGCATGAGGTCAGAGAGTGGCACAAAGACAGAGTGTGGAGGTGGCACAAACAGAAGTAGGCCACAGAGTGGCACAATGACAGGGTGGAGGTCACGGCAGGAGCAGCAGCAGCAGCATGAGGTCAGGCAGTGGCACAATGACAGAGTGTGGAGTCACGGCAGCAGCCACAGCAGCAGCATGGGTCAGACAGTGGCACAATGACAGAATGTGTAGGTTTACGCACACACAGCAGCAGCATGGGGGTCAGAAAGTGGACAATGACAGAGTGTGGAGGGCACGCAGCAGCAGCATAAGGTCCCAAAAGTGGCACAATGACACAGTGTGGAGTTGACGGCATAACAGCAGCAGCATGAGGTCAGAGAGTGGCACAATGACATTCTGGAGGTGGCAAAAAATAAATAGTAGGCCACAGAGTGGCACAATGACAGGTATGGAGGTGGGTGGGAAAAAACCAGTCCCTGGTAAAAAATGGTGGTAGGCAGATGGGGAAACCCGGCAGCAGATGTGGGCATCAGGCAGGTGGCGGCAATCAGAATAGTGGCTGAGCAGGTAGTTGAAACCCAGACTTATTTCTCACAGTTTGGGGTGAGGCGTCATGGCTGATGTAGTCTGACGCCTAAGGCCTTGGTGTGTGGAAATCCTGGCCGATCCACGCCTGATTCATCTTGACAAAGGTCAGTCGTTCCACATTTCCCGTGGACAAGCGTGTTCTCCTTGGGGCAACGATGGCCCCCGCCGCACTGAACACCCGCTCTGATGCCACACTACTGGCCGGGCAGGACAGCTTCTCCCCTGCAAACTCAGCAAGTTTTGCGGCCACACATCCAGTTTGGCTGCCTAGTAGTCCAGCGGACCTTCTAACTGGGGTGGCAGAGTGATCTGACGAGAGATGATGGCAAAGAGAAACAACTCCCTTCTGCAGAGGTGGTGGAGCCTTGACTGGTTGCAATGGCATGCGTGCCACTGGGCGCTGCTGCTGCTGTTGCTGCGGCGGCAGGATGGACCACCACATCTGAGCCACGTTTCTCCCAGGCCACTGGATGGTGACGCTGAATGTGTTGACGCATGGCCATGGTGCCAACGTTAGTCCTGACCACGCTTCACTTGCTGCCCACAGATTCAATATACCCATATTCGGCTCCTCCGGTGTCTTAGCAAGGAACTGCAACACCGCCGAGTAGCTGATTTTACCGCCAACGCTCCGCACTGAGTGACTACTACCCCCGCTGCCTCGCTGAGCCCCTGTGCCGCTACTTTCTTGGACCTGCAAAGCGGGTTTTTACCCCGTGGCCCCTTTGTCCTGACCTCACACTACTGCTACCCTGCTGAACTCACGGCCACACAACCCCCTTGCTGGCTGCGCCGCTGCCGAAAAAGCAAGCGACGCCTCTTTTCCTGACG
>JAODAL010023209.1:0-63148 GCA_025379985.1 Phyllomedusa bahiana
ACGCAACACAACAAGAAAAAAAATTTGTAATTAACCTTCCCTGTGAATTAGGCCACAGGAAAATTGTATTTTTTGGCGGTGAAAAAGACGGTTTCTTGGAGTCACCATAGCAGAAAAACAACGCTTAATTAACCCCTGGATGTAAATTGCGCAAAAGAATTGAGCAGCCACAAACTACTAGCTTTGTAGCGTGTTACAATTGCGTGTTTTCTACGCTACACAACAAGAGAAAAAATTGTAATTAACCTTTGCTTGTGATTTATGGTACAGGAAAATTGTAATTTTTGGCGGTGAAAAAGACGGTTTCTTGGAGTCACCACAGCAGCAGAACAACGCTTAATTAACCACTGGATGTAAAGTGCGCAAAAGAATTGAGCAGCCACAAAGTACTAGCTTTGTAGTGTGTTACAATTGCGTGTTTTCTACGCTACACAACAAGAGATTAAATTGTAATTAACCTTCGCTTGTGAATTAGGCTACAGGAAAATTTTATTTTTTGGCGGTGAAAAAGACGGTTTCTTGGAGTCACCACAGCAGAAAAACAATGCTTAATTAACCCCTGGATGTAAATTGCGCAAAAGAATTGAGCAGCCAAAAATGAAGTGGTATTTGTATTGTAAAAACGCTGTTTCTTTAAAAGAATACAACAGGAATTGGCTTAGATCCCACTTGGATATTGAATGTATATGCAGCAGCAGTGGACGCACACTGGACTTCAGATCCAATACCCCAAAAAATCAGAAATAGAACATTAAGAGAACAGTCTCTGAGACAAGCTGAGACACCCCACAAAAATCGCTGTATAAAAATCAGTTCTTCAGTAACAATCAGCCGCAGCACCTTCCCTGATCAGTACAGTGAGAGCGGTATGAGCTCCCAGCGTCGCGCCCGGACTTATATAGTGCGGTGACGTCACAGAATCCCGCCGGTCTCTGATTGGTTTCATCTCTGCACATGTTATGCAGGCTATGCCCTTCTTCGTCCCAGAGTGCTTTGCCCCATGTAACGCCATGTGCTCGCAGCCATTTTATCAATCAAAAGCACACTTCGTTCACCCGAAATACCCCAAACTTTGACTGCGTTCAGAACCGAAGTTTTCCTGAAATTCTAAACGAATTCCACTACGTTAGAATCAATTCGCCCATCTCTAATTACCACTTGATATACGTGATATTGGGATATCACTCGATGCTCCATTTACGTGTCAAAATTATACTGGTTGCAGGAATAGCAATCTAATATTGGGCCTTGTAAGTCCCATAACAGACTTTTTAATATTAAAATATTGGTAACATGTCATGCAAATTCCCCTTAGATGAACCTCTGCTTCATTCTAGTGCCAACGTTCTCAAGAAGTACTAGTTTGAAGGCCATTGAAGCAATGATCACAGTTTTTCAGAAAAGAATGATGATCTTCCATAGTCTTCCAAATCATTCTAAGATTAGCTTGAGTAGTCTTTCTCAAAACAGTCTTCAAAATGTGGTAGCACTTGGGTTAAAAAGTCATAAAACTCAGCTTACTTATTTGAATGCCTTCAAGAAGACTGATTATTTCTTAAAGGGCATGTGTCATCAAAAAATGAGTCATTGTTTAAGTCCAATTTTTATGTTAAACACATTTTTTAGGAATTTTTGGTTGCTTTTTTTTAAATTTTTCATATCACTTTCAATATTTTTTCTTAAGTCTTGCAATTTTCACTTTGGCCACTAGGCCTTGTTTGCACTGCTTTAACAGCAGTCAGAGAGATACTTTACACTAGCTTCATGCACATAGGAGACTTAAGACTGACTCAATCCCATTCACTTCTATAGGAAAGTTTTATAGGCATGCTCTGTGACCTGGGAAGAAATCAGTGTGCAGGGAGGTGAAAGGGGGAACTGTGACTATCTCCTCTTGTGACTGGTGGTTCCTGTGTTATCTGTGCACACTAGTGTCTCCTTTCACTTTGACCCTCTTTATGCTGATAATGAGCAGACAACTGAGAATCTTTCTCTACAGAACAGGAAATGTCAGACTATTATTAGGCTGAGTGGCCAAAGTGAAAACTGCAGGACTTAAGAATTATTAAAAAATGTTGAAAGTGATATGGAAAATTTAAAAAAAAACATAACCAAAAATTCTTAAAAAATGTGTTGAACATAAAAATGTGAGTTAAACAATAAGTCATTTTTGATGACGCATTCCCTTTAAGCTCTAGTGAGACCAATTATTTTTTTCACATTTTTGATTTTATTACTTTGTTTTTTTTTTTCGATTTTTCCATCTCAGACATTTATGGCAAAGCATCATGTTGTGAGGCCCTTTCCATTTATTTCATTGGGAGTTGTAAGGACAGCCAAGCTCGGAACTCCCCTTGATATAAACAGAGAGAGCCGCATATGCGCTCCAAACTTTAACTTCTACACGAAGACTTTCAGGGGTCTGTTCTCAAGAAAGGTAAGAGTCCCAGAGGTGGAAGCTGCACTTATTAGATATTTATGGCATATGCTATCGATATGCCATAATAGTCAGTGATGGAAAAATCTCTTTAATGTCCAGTAGAAAAGACCAATAAGATACCAACAGATAAAAGATTAGCTCTCACTAGACTGCCAAAAAGGAGAAAAAAGAGAGGAAACAACATTTCAAATAAATGTAAATAATCTTAAATATTTAATAAAAGTAGTAATTTACATTTCAGTGTTGCTTAACACTATCACACTCCTAAACACCTACAACGGGACTTCTTGCTGTCCTGCTCCAAAGCATATTTTCCTGCTAACATTTTGGCATCAGTTCAGATTAAAAGAAAAATTATATCAACCTGTAATAGCTTCTCTACCTTTAGGGGCCCCATAGCAACTTCATGGTCTGCCCTATGGTATGTACACCTTTGGCTGGCATCTAGGAAGCAACAGGAAACATAAGACAGTCCCTCTGTAATATGGATACAATAATGATGACATTCTGATGCTACAGACTTTAAAGAGAACCTGTCACATAGTTTATGCCCCCCTTGCTGAGGACAGTACAAGCTAGTGTCAGACCTGCTGTTCCCAGCTCTGTGTCCCTTATTCTGTAAGATGCTGTAGTTTTAGAGTATTTAATGCTCAAATCTGCAGTTTTCAGCCAGAAAAGAGTCATTCAAAGAGTCTGTTTATTTCATACCCCGCCCACCTGAGGCTAGCTCCGCCCACATCAACTGATAAACCTATTACTTTGAATAGGCAGAAACATGTTAATAGCTGCCAGGTGGGTGGTGCTAACCTTTGGTGGGTGGGGCTAACACCTGCTCATGAATAAGATTTCAGCATTAAATACTCTAAAACTACAGCATCTTAAAGAATAAGGGACACAGCGCTGGAAACAGCAGGTCTGTCACTACCTTGTGCTGTCCTCAGCAAGGGGGGCATAACCTATGTGACAGGTTCTCGTTAATGGTCATTTTACAACATGAAAACAGATCGGTAATTTAAATTTATCTGGTTATGTACAAAAATGTATATATTTACAGTAATCCAAATATGAATAGAATATGCATGAAAAATGTACTTGTGTAAATGCAGCCTTAACAGAATTGCACAACCCATTACCCTTATTACTATGGGAAGTGCATATGCTTAAAGGGACACTTCCATCAGAAAGGAATATTTTTCTTAAAACTAATATTCCTGGAAAATATTTTTGTAGAATTTTTGGCAGTATTTTCTTTGTATTTTGGCAGTCCTATGCAATTAAAAATTACAAAATCTTATCCTTTCCTAGCTTTAATTAGTAGAGAGATAAAACTTCTGAATGGCAATGCAGACTAATCTCATTGTACTGCAGCTGCTGCTTCTTTCTATGTAGTCTTATTGGAAATCGTAGGTAATGATAGAATGTTGATCTCTGAACAGGGATAGATACGATCAGAGCAATATATTAAAGGATAATGAGTTAATCTTTTTCTGAACTGCGGGAGTTTCCAGCTTTTTTTTTACTCTTACAGCATTTATACCTCGAAGGCCATAGCAGGCCTGGAAGAAGAACTGTCAAGCAATCCTCTCACTGCTGTGCTATCAGAAAGAGACAAAAAACGAGAAGTTATGTACATAGAGAAACTTTTAAAAATTCTATAAAAGACAATAACCCAATAAAAAAAATCTAGTAAAACTGTCGCATATTGCTTCCCAATAAGTGAAAGGAAAATAGGAAAATTTTGATGGTACTGTTCCTTTAAACCCACTGTATGTCGAGGTTTCCCAGAAAGTAGTTTGTGGTGCTGGCCTCTCTAGCATGTGTGTAGATAAGGAAGTGCTTGAATAGGCCTTTCTTGGGCTTTGAAGGTTAGCTGTTAAAATTAAACATACTTGTGTAGATTAATACTTCAAACAGCTTTTTTGGCATTGATTGGCAACCTTCAAAGGGTTAATCAGACTTAAACAGGGTCGCTTGCAAATTACCCTTTGTTCCACATTTCACATCTTGTTACTGCTGTTTTGTTAAACAGGCGATTCAGTCTATTGAGAGCAAGAAAAGCTCAAGCAAACAGATCCACTTTGCTGACGCTTGTGTTCATTTGAGGATAAAATTCAATCAGGAAGAGGTTTCTTTTCATCTCCTAAACATGTCTAGAACTTCCAATCACTCTGAGCACCAAACTTCAGCCTTTTAACTCCTATATCAGGCTTGTTTTTACTATTTATCATCATATGCAATATGTTATAAAATGGAAATGGATCTTATCATTTCTTACTATGTAACTGTTTATAGTTAATGTTGATCGAACCATTCGAGAAAAGTTAAGTACGAGCCGAAATTCACGATTTTTTAGAGCTTGAGCTGAACCAAACATTTCACTGTTCGTTCGAGTAAATGTTTGCATTCTACGCGCTATTTTAATAGATTTTAGGCGCATTACATCAGTGTAAAATGCGCCTGAAAGTACGATCCTCTCAAAAATCTGACGTCAGGTATAGTATTCATAGCAAAAATAATGCGCCTAAAAAGGCGCATTGCGCAAATCGCGGTGCATAGCATATCATTGGTAGTGTATGTAATGTGCCTATCGAGGCGAATTGCACACGGAGGCGCGTACCATTTCATTACTCAATAGGCACATTACTTAAACTAGTAAAGATATGTCATGCGCCTCCGTGCTCAATGCGCCTCAATAAGCGCATTACATAAATTTTAGCAATGGTATGTTATGCGCCTCTGTGTGCAATGCACCTTGATAGGCGCATTACATAAACTAGTAATGATATGTTATGCGCATTCCTGCGCAATGCGCTGCGATAGGCACATTACATATGCTACCAATGATATGCTATGTGCGGCGATTTGCGCAAATTGCGGCACATAGCATATCATTGGTAGTGTATGTAATGCGGTGCATTGTGCACGGAGGCGCGAACCATTTCATTACTAGTTTTTGTAATGCGCCTCGATAGGCACATGACGTAAACTAGTAATGATATGTTATGCGCCTCCGTTCACAATGCACCTCAATAGGCGCATTACATACACTACCAATGATATGCTATGTGTTATGGAGGCACACAGCGTATCTTTTTTAGGTGCATTTCAATGCCCGCCGTATAATGTGCCTAATTTTGGTGTACTGCTATGGATGGTAATTACCGCTTCTCCCCATCTGTATAGGTATAAAAATTAATCCGAACATCTTCTCCCATTGACTTTAATGGGGTTCAAAGTTCGAGTTCGACTCGAACTTCGAACCACACTTCTCAAAGTTCAAGATTCGACTCGAACTCGAACTCTTTAGGGTTTGATCTCTATTTATAGTTTATTTAGTTGGCTCTGTTCACATCAGCCCTGGGAACCTCTGTCAGGGATTTGGTTGGCATGCCCATATTCCTGACAAGAATAGCACTTTTCTGTCTGAACACCTAGCATAAGCCCATCTCAACCGAGCCAGACCCCATTATAGTGAATTAAGTCATTCAGCCACAATTTGATAAACTGAAGCCTTGACACTAGTGTGAACAGCAATCGTAACAATTTGCAGACAACACAGCTCCACGTCCATGAGCTTTATCTACATTCCTCCCTCTCTCTGTTTTGACTCAATTCTATGCCCCCTTACTGCCTTTCTATTTACATACTAGACAGTTATATGCTGTTTTCTTTTGCAGGCTTTGGAGAGACCTCTTTTCCTATACTATGTCACTGCTCTGTTTTGCAGTTTTTTAATGCACATTATTAATCACTGTTTTTGACTATTGTAGTATTTACATAGGACTGCCTATATAGGCTCAAATGTATGTGTCTATTACACAACATACCTAATGAGGAGTCACTGGTGACTATGCTTTATCTCTGTTCATGTGGATACTTTTAAGTTGTTTGCAGTGCTTTTTTAACATCTTTTTATTGATTTTATAATAAACATTACATAATAATTTATAGAGCAGACAGAATACATAGCTGAAATCATAATTTTATCACCTGCAGACTACCATTGAATTTTAAAAATTTTTAAATTTGCATACTGTGATCTTTCTTCTCAATTTTTTTAAAAGTCTAAAAAAGGTTTTTTGTCACAAAATTAAAGGCAGTGCTTTTGATTTTTTTTTTATATCACAGGGCTTTATCCTTATACCTACCTCCTCTGGGTTTATTGCTTATACTGTACACATTATTTTTTTTTTTTTTCCTCTTTTATTATGATATTTTTTCCCCTTAAAAAAATTCCCCCTTTTTCCCCCCCCAGGGTTTTTTATTTGTTTTTCCATTCATTCATTTTGCAATAATCAAATTTTATTTTTATTTTATTTTTTGTATATACTTTGTTTATATGATTCTTTTTTAGATGATGAAAAAGGGTAGTCTCACACAAAAATTTCGCTTTTTACTATTTCTTATTTTTGGTTGTTTTTGGGGTCTTTTAAATTTACTACACAATAAAAAACCCAATTTTGTGTCACCCGATATGTGAGTTTTGGCTCCATTTGTGGATATTTCTGGACTAGTGTGAACAGGGAATAACTGGGATTTTTGCATCCCTGCTTTAACTAATGTTTTTGCTTATCCACACTCAGCTTCTTTGCTGCAGGTTGTCCTCTTAAGAGGTCAAAAATGTCTTTTACTTTAATTAGGGTTGGGGGCAGCAAAACAAGTGTAAGTAAAGTTCAATCTTCTTTACATGACTTTGCCAGTGGCATGGGAAATTATAGGTAAAAAAAAGCGGGGATTCAAATGACAGGGGATTTAGCAAAAAGACCCAATTTTTGTATGTATCTAACCCTTACTGGGGCCAAAAACACGTCTCAAAACCTTTACCTGGGGGTCTTGTAAGTTCCATGTTGGATTGTGGTTTCTGGATAAACTTTCTTATTAGATGAATTAACACTGCCCACAGTCTCTCTAGAAGAAGATAGGCAACAAGAGGTAGACTACAGGCAGTAGACATCAGGAAGCACTTAACATAAATATATGGAGGGGTTGTTTAATGCGGGGAGGCAACAAAAAGAAACAAAAAAAGATTGCGGGACAAGAGGGTAGACGAAGTCAGGACAAGCCATGTGGGTGCAAAAAAAAGAAATGGGGGCAAAGTGTTTAACCCCAACTGCCTGAGGGATATGCAAGAGTAGACACAGTGAGAGGCTAAAAACAAACAGTATTTATACTTTTACATTGATATAGGAACTTTAGGGAGTGTTTTACATTTATATCTTCAGACTCTCCCTTTACTGAATGGCATTTGTCCTGTGTATTTGTGGAAACGGTCTGACAATCTTCAGCTTCTAGGGCAGCAGCACTAACTTACGATAGGGATAAATTAAGAGGGAATTTTTCCAGCCATTTCCCAAATTTCCCAATTTTTGATCATTTTTTTATACCAATTTTTGGTGACGCGAAATGACCAAAAAAAACCCACAATTTTGTCATTTGGGATTTTTTTTTCTTCGGTGTTAAGCATACAGGATAAATTATGTTATATTTCAATAGGTCAGACTTTTACGAACGTGGCAATAACAATTATGTGTAACTTTTTTATTATGAAAAGTAAAAACCATCCAGCTCCCGATGGGAAAATGAAGCCAGCCGGCCCCCGCACGGTCATGCGAAAACCCGAGTAGAAAGGGGAAAGGAATTGTCCAGTGGTTTTAATTTCGTTTAAAATCCCAAATTTTTATTGGGAGGGAAAGTAAAATAAAAAAAAAAAAAACGGTCTTTAAAAAGGTTTCAGGCCTTGTGCATATGGCCCTTGTCGAAAGCAGGTATAAAAACGAAACACAACCCCATTTATATGTTTACATATGTTAATTAACAGGTGTTCAAATCAATGGGGGGGAAAACCGAAATTGAAAAAAAAAACAACAATGCAATACAAAAGGAAAAAAAAAAAAAAAAAAAGGAAAGCAGCAGGAAATACTAAAGGACTATTTTACATATAAAAACCATATTAATAATGTGAATTAAACCCTGTCTGCTTTTTAAAACCCAAAAATGGAAACTCTTTTTTTTTTGAGTGAAGTTCCAAATGGAAATTCACAGTTTAACAGTCAAAGATTTCAAATCACCCCCCCCTTTCTTGTTACTTTAAACCTTTAAATTTACCTTGTGCCCCCCAAGGGTATTAGTTTTTCCCCCCCATGGATGAAAAATTAAAATTGTTGGGGAAACGGCCGAGAACCATGTTTAATGCCCCTTGGCTTCAGTTAAGTGTTTTCTGATACAAATCCTTCAGTTTGCAAGTGTGCCGCCCAATATTTTGGATGCGAACGGGAAAACATTGAAACAAGATAAAAAACCCATACTTAGTTTTTACAGTTGATGTACTGTTTGAGGGTTAAAGTTTTTTTTGGTTTTGGAAAAGGTTTTGAAAAGAAAAACCCACTGACTCAAAGGGCCCCCCAAACAAATAAAAAAGGCCGTTGGTCCCACTTAAAACACCCTTTACATGTCGAAACCCAAAGGGGGTTTCCCAAAAACCCCTGGGGATTTTGGGAAAACAGACTAGGTGACAGAAATTTGGTTTTTTGAGTGGGAGCTTTTTTTTGTTTATACTTTTAAAAACCCCCAGAAAAACAATTTTTTAAAAAGGGAGGATAAAGAAGTAAGAAAAGGGAAAAAAAAATTTTTTTTAAGAATGGAGATTTTGGGAAAAAAACAAAAACCGAATACGAGGGTGGAAAAAAAACTAATGGTGATTTTAAAAATCCCAAAAATTCTGAACCCCTATTGGGGGTTTCTTCTAATGGGGCCCAAATCTCGTGCCCTTTTTTAAAAAGCTATGTTTTTAGCACGTTTGGGGCTCCAATTGGATACTGTCTATATCTAACCCCTTCTCTAAATTTTTTTTCATTTTTCCTTTAAAGGGAAAAAAATCCTGCAAAATGGAACGTTGCGCCCTTGGATCGCAGCATTTCACCAAAGAATTTTTTTAAAATTGGTATGTTTAGCATGGCACGAATGGCTTTGCAAAATGGGTTTTCCCTCCCCAGGGGCCCTTTCCCTAAACGATTTTAAATAGAGACAAAAGGTGTTAACTACCTAAAAGAGTTAAACCCAAAAAATCAACAAAAGAAAATAATGATTGAAAAAAAATTTTAAACAAAAATTGAATTGTTATTAAAAAAAATCTGCAGTCGGGTTTAGGGGCCCCCACATCCCCCCCCCCAAACCCTATCAGGAGGTCTTCTATGAAACGCCCGTACCGACAATTTGTCAAAACCCAAAGGGATTGGGACTCAAAAAAAAGAAAAAAAAATCCCCCCAAGCCATTTTTGTTGTTTGCGTTGAGGGGAGCAAATTTGGCTCCCTTCGGAACACCTGGGGATCTGAAAATAAAATACATCCTCAAATTTGAAGAAATTATGTTTCAAAAAAATGCAAAAAGAAATGGGAGTAAAAACCCTTTTAAAAATATTCATAATCACTATATGTACCCAAAAAAAAAACCAACGAAAGGGCTGAAATTGCGCCATGTGTGGTAGGGACCTTATGAGGGACTGTACATCTCCCATTTAACCCAAAGGAAAATTTTTTCACCCCTTAAAAATTTTTTTTTAAAAGGGCCCTTTAAGGGAAACATCAGTAGAGTCCTGTAAAAAAAAACCTGGGTTTGTTTTGAAAAGGGGGGTTGAAAAAAAAGCTGCCCAAAACCAAACCCCGGACAAATTTCTTTTAAATGCCCAAATTTTGCAACTATTGGGCGCAAGGGTGGGGGAAAAAGCCCCCTTTATGTATTTTGGGGGAGTGAGTGGAAAATAGCTACTATGGGTGTCCCAGGAACCTTTAAATCCCTTTGTTGTTTGAAAAAAAACCCCAATATCAAAACCCTCCCCCCAATAAGTTTAATCTAGAGAAGACGTGAAAGGAGTGGGTCGGATCAAACGGAAGTTTTTCTATAGGTATATGTATCGGAAAACAGGGCAATATTCCCTGCTTTAAAAACCCCACGATCTAAAAAACCACTCCCCCCCCCCCTTTGTCCGCTTGAGGGTTTTGCTTTATAATGCTTTTTTTTCCCCAATTGTTTTGGGGGTAATTTTCTTAATGGTTTAAATTGCGGGGGGTTTATATTTTTAAAATTGGTTTAAAACTTATTAATGTTTCTCAACAACCTCCTGAAACATACCCAGTGAAGGGTACGTGACTGAATTGGTTTAAAAAATTTTTTTTTAAATTCTTTTTTTTCAGATATAAAAGAAACCCCCAACGTTAAATAAAAACCCTTCACCCCCCAAAAAGTTTGTAAACGGGAAATAGCAGAAAGTTCGGAAAAATAAAAAAGGGAAAATCCTGAGATAGCTGGGTTTTTAAAACTTTCTAAAAATATCCTAGCCAAAATTTTTCAGCAAAAAACAGATAAAAAAATTTATTACAACCCTAAAAGTGTCGACAAAATAGTAACATCCCTCGAAAAATTTTTTAAAATAAAAACCTTTCCAAAAGAAAACGATACGGGGTAAAAGTGATGGTGGGTAAAAAAAAAAAAAAAGGGGAAAGCCCATGAGAAAGAACATTAAAATTGTAAAACATGCCCAAAATCTTGGCTGAAAAATTTTAAAAGACCTTTTACTTTGGGTCAGATGTTATCTTTTCCTCTGTCTTGGGAAACTTTGTGGATCTCCGGGGGTTTCCCCCCAAACCTCTGGTTTTTTGCCTGTCTTGTTGCCTTTGGGAAGCCCTCACTTTTATCCATTTCCGGGGCCCACCTTTTAATTCCAAATGACCTCGGGGGGCGTTATCCGAGGAACCCACCTCATTTGGAACTGATTTTAAAACCCTGTTATTAGGTTAGAAACTCACCCTCCCATGTAGGTTGTTTTTAATGTGGAAAAGGCCCCGTTGTATTTGTTCCCGGTTTTCTGATTTCATTGTTTTCTTTTAAAACCCTTTCCCAAAACCAATAAAAAAACTATACCATAAAAACAGAAACATCAGGGTTAATAAAAAGTTTTGTTGTTTTTTTGTTTCTTGTTTCCCGGTGTCGCATCCAATATATTGGCTCCCACGCCCTTAAAAAAATGAAGGATCGTTCAAAAGGGCACTTTTTGATCCCAAAAGGCCGCAATTATGCAGGGTTATCGGCCTTTTCCCCCAACATTGTTTGTTCATCATGGGGGGGTTTTACTAATCCCCTTGTGGCAAAAGGGTTTTGGGAAGGGAAAATGTACAGAGGGGAGGTGATTTAGACGTAGCGTTAAATCGTGAACCCTTTTTGGATCTTCACTCTAAAAAAACGAGGGGTTCCTTTTGGGTTTAAATAGCAGACGGGTTTTAAATTTCCCTTACCATTTTTTAATATGTTGTATTTTGTATATATGTTCCTTTAGTATTCCTGTGTTTTCCTTTTTTTTTTTTTTTTTTTTTTTTTTTTCCCCCTTTTTTGTATGTGCATGTTTTGTTTTTTTTTAAAATTGCGGTTTCCACCCCCTTTGTTTTGTAACACCGGGTTAATTAAATATGTAATCTATAAATGAGTGTGTTTTTTTTTGAAACCATGAAAACGAAAAAGGGGCCGATAGGGCACAAGGCCCCGGGAAAACCCGTTAGATGTACCTTTTTTTCCCTGTTTTTTTTAAATTTTCCCTCCCAAAAAAAATTGGGGGGATTATATCGTTTTTTTTTAACACAGGGGAAACATTCCCTTTCCCTACTGGTTTTTCCCCATGAGCCTTTGCGGTCCTTTTGCTGGCTTCATTTCCTTTCGGTGAGTGGATGTTTTGACTTTTTTTGGGTTATTGGTTTCACCGTGCCCCCCGGCTTTTTTAAGCAAACATCCATTTAAATTTCTATGGGAGTGAAGGTTTGGATAGCGTGTTTGCATCAGGGGTGGAAATGAAGTTCCCAAACAGTCCCTATTGAAAATAGCAGAATTTTTTGTCCCAAAAATGTTGAAGATTTTTCAACCCCGGGTTTTGGGACAAAAGCCAAAGTTTTTCAACGCGTTACCAAAGATATTCAGGGACGCGTGGAAATTTAAAAAATTCACAGGAAAAATTTGGAGAAAAAAATTAACCAGGGAAAGCTCAAACCTGGTGGGATTTTTTTTAAAAGGGCTTAAAATTATATCGATAGGATATGATCCCACGTGGTCTACGTCTACGTAATTTCCCCTTCCTTTCCAGTTTTCTGATGACTTTAAATGTAAATTTGGGAAAAGGTCTTGGTGAATGTTCGCTTAAATTAATGCGTCTTTTGTTTCTCATGAAGAGACTGCACTTTGTGATATCGAAAAAAATTAAATCTTTACAAGATGCATTGTTCCTTTTTCAGGATCTCCAAGAATTTTTAAAACTATGGATATTAAAAACCCAAAAAAACCCTTTAGGGACTTTGAAAAAAATTATTACCCGAAAAATAAACAAAAATAAATTTGTTTCGGGGATCTGCCCGGGGGGGGGGGGGGGGGCTATAGGATGGGTCAAGTTTTATACTGGGCAATTTAGCGTGCGGGCTTGGGGACCCCCGGGCCCTTCTTAAAAATTTGGGGGAGGGGTTTTTTTAACCGTAATAACAGGGGTTTAAATTCAGTTCCTTGGGTGGGGTTTCCCCGGATCCCCCCTCCGAGGTCAAAGGATAAGGTGCCCCGCAGTGGTTAAAGTGGCTCCCCAAAAGGGAGCGAAGGGCAGGCAAAAACGCAGAGGGGGAGGAAAAACGGAGATCCACAAAAGTTATCCCAGGGGGAAAGAGGAAAAGTAACAAACTGACAACGTACAGGTCTTTAAATTTTTCAGCCCAAGATTCTGTCATGTTCACAATTGACTGTTCTTTCTCATGGAATTTTTTTTTCACCCACTCAATTTACTTTGACCTGTATCGTACTTTGTTAGATGTTTAAAAAAATTTTGGGGGGATGTTTCTTTTCGTTTGACCTTTTAGGCTTGTAAAAAGTTTCAACGGGTTTTTGCTGATAAAGTGGGTATGGTATTTCAGTAAAGTCTAAATTTGAGCATATATCAGGATCCTTTTTTTTTAAATTTTTTTTTTTTAAAACCTTTTTTTTCCTTTTTTTTTATTTTTCCAGTTTTCCCTTTTCTTTTTGGGGGTAGGGTTTTTAGTGAGGGCTGTTGGTGTTTTTTTCTATATTGAAAATTTAAAATTAAAAAAAAATTTTTTTTTTCAAAATTTGTCAGTACTCCTTCACTGGATATGTTTCAGGGGTTTTTGAGGAAAACATTAATAAATTTTTTCCAATTTTTAGAAAAATTTTTACCCCCAGCAAATTTTAAAAAAAGGAAGAAAAATTAGCCCTAAAACAATTTTGGAAAAAAATGCATGATATTGTTTATACGTTTAAGCGGACAAGGGTGGGGGGTGGGTTTTTTTAGATCGTTTTAGGTTTTTTAAAGCAGGCAATATTGCCTTGTTTTCCGATAAATTTTAAATTTTTGAAAATTCCCTCTGTTCCGGGCCCCTCCTTTCACGTCTTCTCTGAAATTAAAAATTTTTTTGCGGGGGGGGTTTTGTTTTGGGTTTTTTTTTCTAAACAACAAAGGGTTTAATGGGGTTCCCCGGGGGAACCCATAAATAAGGGTATTTTTTCCCCTCAAATCCCCAAAAATACATAAGGTGGGTTTCCTCCACCCCTTTTCCCCCAAAAAGTTGCTGGAAAATTTGGGGGATTGAATGAGAATTTGGGGGGTTGGTTTGGGCAGCTTTTTGCAACCCCCTTTTCAAATCAATTCCCCCGGTTTTTTACAGGACTCTACTGATGTCCCTTTTGGCCTTTTAAAAAATTTTTTATGGAGGGGACAAAAAATTTTCTTTGGTTTAAATGCAGATGTACAGTCCCTCTATAAAGGTAACCCCACGGGTGGCGCCAAAATTTCAGCCTTGCGTTGGGTTTTTTGGGTACATATAGTGATTATGAGGATTGTTAAAGGGATTTTTATGATTTTTTGTTGCATTTTTTTAAACATTTAAATTTTTCAAATTTGAGGGGTTTTTTTTATTTGCAGATCTCGGGGTTCCGATGGGGCCCAAAAATTTCTCCAAACAATCGCAAACATCTACCCTGGCTTGGTGGGAGTGTTTTTTTCTTTTTTTTGGTCTAATCCCCTTTTGGGTTTTGAAAATTGTTGGTACGGTCGTTACATAGGGTGACCTCCTGATTTGTTTGGGGGGGCGATGTGGCGGCCGTACCAGACGTGTCGATTTTTTCAATAACAATTTTATTTTGTTTTTTAAAAATTTTTTTTTTCAATCATTATCTTTCTTCTGTTGATTTTTTTGGGTTTAACTCTTTTTTGGTAGTACACCCTTTTGTCTTTATAACAATTTGTTTAGGAAGGCCCCTGCCGGGAAAAACTTTTTGCACCCCTCATTCGTGCCATGCTTAAAAATACTTTTAAAAATATTCCTGTTTGGGGAAAAGCTGCCCATCCAGAGCAAAAAGTTCGGGTTTTGCGGATTTCCTTAAGGAAAATGAAAAAAAATTTAGGAGAGGTTTGATATAGACAGTATCCCAATTGGAGCCTCAAACGTGTTAAAAAAATTGCTTTAAAAAGGGAAAGAGATGTTTATTAAACAAAAGGGTCCAATTGGGCTTTTAGATTTTGCATTTAAGGGCACCATTAGTTTTTTTCCCCCCGTATTCGGTGGAGTTTTCCAAAATATTTTGCCCTTCTTAAAAAAATTTTTTCCCTTTTTTACTTCTGATCCTTTTTTAAACAATTGTTTTTCTGGGGGGTTTTTAAAAATATAGCAAAAAAAAGGGTCCCACTCTCAAACCCAAATTTCTGGGAAATAGTCTGGGTTTTTAAAATCCCAGGTTGGAACCCACTTGGGGTTTCGACATGTGGATGTTTTAAGTGTGGACAGGCCCTTGTATTTGTTGCGGATTCTGAGTCGTGTTTTTCTTTTCAAAACCTTCCAGACCCAAAAAAAATATACCCTCAAAACGACATCACTGTAATACTAAAATATGTTTTTTATCTTGTTTCATTTTTCCCGTGTCGAATTTAAAAATTTTTTGGCTTTCACCCAATTGCAAAAATGAAGGATGTATCAGAAGACACTTTTCTGATGCCAAGGCCCCAATTATGCAAAGGTTCCTTTGGCCCTTTCCCAAAAATTGTTTGTTCCCCCATGGGAAGGGGTTTCTAATCCCCTTTTTGGGACAAGGTATTTTAAAGGGGTTAAAAGTATCGAAGAGGGGGGGGGGATCGTAGACTAGATGTTAAATCGTGAAACCTTTTGGGTCTTCACTCTAAAAAACGAGAAATTCCTTTGGTTTAAATAGCAGACAGGATTTAATTCTACATTTTTTAATTTGTTGTTATGTATATATGTCCTTTTTGTATTCCTTTTGCTTTCCTTTTTTTTTTTTTTTTTTTTTTTTTTTTTTTTTTTTTTTTTTCCTTCTTTGTATGTGCATGTGTGTTTTTTGTCTATTGCGGTTTCCAAGCCCATTTATTTGTAACACCTTTTTAATTAAAAAATATGTAATCATATAAATTTAGTGTGTTTGTTTTGGGTTTCCATTCTCGACTAAGGGGCCGATATGCACAAAGGGCCCGAAAGCGGGTTTGGGTGTAAACCCGTTTTTCTGTTTATTTTTTTCTTCCCTCCCAATAAAATTTTGGGGGTTTTATCGATTAAGCACAGCTGGACATTTTCCTTTTCTATAACTTTTTTATTTTTTTTTTTTTTTTGTTTTTTAAAAGGGGGATTTAAACCCTTTTTGGGGCCCGTAAAGGCCGGAGAGTGGATTTGTGGACCCCCCGCCCAAACGATGATAACGGCCCCGCCAGGGAAACGGAGGTTAAGTAGGTCACCCCGGGATTTTAACCCGAGCCCGCCGCAAAAGGAAAAGGGTGGGGCTTGCTGCGGCGGGAGTTTCCCAAATTTGCTACCCCTGAAGCCCAAAGGCTTGCCGGGGGGGGCCACGGTGAACGGGGTGCCCAATCGTAACCCAGAAAACCCTAGTCGAGGACAGGCAGACAGGTCAGGGCAGGCAGCGAAGGTTCGTAGTCGGAAGACATAGCAAGTGGTCTGGTACACAGCAGGACGAGAACACTCAAGAATGCTTTCTCTAAGGAACGGGGCATCATAGATCCAGTGGGGAGGTGATGTAGAGCGTGCCTATAAATAGGGTCAGCGCCCGGCAATTATACAATTACCGGCGCGCTGGCCGTTTAAATTTACAAGAACAAGTGCACGCGTGACTAGGGAGAGGGCACGTGCCCCCCGGCTGGAAGAGGAACACGGCAGGACAGGAGCGTGGTCGGGTAAGTCAACGCTCGTACAGTGAGTGCGCCCGCAGCCGGAACCATGGCCAGCGGCACAACCCGTCCTGGGCAGAGACCCAGAGGAGGGGACCAGGGACCAGACCGCGGGGCCACTCGTGACAGCCACATGTATGAAAAGTCTTAGACCTAAATAGTTTTCATATATTTCCCCCTTAATATTTATGTTTATTTTACTTTTTATTTTTATTTTAATACTTAGTCCCCCTAGGGTATATGACCACTAGGGGGCCCAATGCCTTGTCCTACATATGGAAGTACTATTGTACAGTTGTATGTAGGATTTTTATTCATTATCTATTACATTCTGCCTATGGCAGGGTTTAATAGCTGTACATACATTGCAGCTACAGAAGCCTGTATTAGGCTTCTGACTGCCATGGCAATTTTGTTGCAGGGGGGAACAGAGGGAGGAATGGTGCGCAGCACTATTCATCATTCCATTAGACGCCACGCCTGCACCATTCATCCCAAATGCAGTATCTCAGGAAGGCAGAAGGCTGGACTGGGACGACGCTGCAGGAAGCCAGCAGCACTGTTTAACCCCTTCATGTATAGCGCCACCAGCTTCCTGCACCATTGCCCTACTCAAGCCGCCTACATTTTGCTATGATTTCCATACAGAGGAATCTCTGTATGGAAATCATAGCAAAATATTATTTTGTGATTCCCAGGGCTGTATTTGTCTGTAGGCGCCAGAGGGCCAATGCCTAGGGCAGCAGGGTTAAGGGGGTAGCAATTAAATTGATTTTTTTTTTGGTAGCTAAATTAAAAAAAAAACAACTTAAAAATGAACTATTGTTCAGGAAGGACTAAAAGTCTCAGTGACAGGTTTTGGAGTAGGTAGTATATTAGCTTATTACCTTTAAGGAGGTCTGATGTCACAAAGTCATGTGATACTCAGACAATAGGTGCTGAAAAGTAGGTTAAGAAAGTGTGCTAAATCTGGAGGGCTGTGGGGCCTTTCTGAGTGGTTCTGTGTGGTCTATTGTGCATGTTTTCTTGGGTGTACAGTGAGGGTTCCTGGACTTAGGTTTGAAGGATCCTGTGGGGGACAGGACTTGTGGATTAGTAGCAAGTTTCTGACTCAACAGTAAACATAGGTATACTGTCCAACATATGCCAAGAGAAAACTCTTAAGGGGCGTTTACACGACACAGGACACATACCGGTCGGTTTAGCAGAGAAAAGCCCTTCCCCTTCACATAGACACGTTCATATTCCAGCCGAAAACCGGACAGAAGAATGAACATGTTCTATGTTTTTCGGACAGCCGGCAGCCTGCAAAACCGGTGGGCGGAAAATCCATGCAGTGGGGACCGCTGCACGGATTTTCCATTAAAGTCCGTGATAAAGTTTGTCAGCTGGTTTGCAGCCTGTTTTCAAAACCGAAAACCAGCAGAAAAACCGGCTGAGAAGCCGTGCCGTGGGGCAAGAAACCAAAATGGAGGCATCCATTCCTCCCTATATGAATTAAAAGCAATATATGCCAAATGCAACATATAGTTCTGCACAAGTCTTGCATTTGGCATATATTGCTTTTAATTTATATAGGGAGGAATGGATGCCTCCATTTTGGTTTCTTACACCCCGCCCACCTCCACAGGTTGCTAGATCAGTGCTGTATGCTTTTAAAGCTGGTGCTTTTTTTCTCTCTGGATTATGGAGGTCTGTTGACCCAAATGAGCAGTCTGAATTGGACTCAAGTGAGAGGCAATAATAGAGCAGGACCACCCGCTTTGAGATCCTGTTGATAATCGGGGGTGGCTTAAACATTTTTTGATCAAAACACGTGAACTAAGAATCTCAAAGTTTTTTTCATATATTTTAGATAGCTACTGGTAAGTTTGGCACTTGCTTTGAAAGCTGACCTGGCACAAATGCCAAATACAGTGTAAAAACCTAAATGATAGAATGGCAATATATCTCTTATTAAGATGAAAAAGCATGATGTACTGTTGTGTTGCACAATGTATCATGTATTGCTAACAATTTAAATAAAGGTGGTATTAAAATTATATATAGCACAATAACTTTGGTTATTGTTTGCATGTTTGCAATGTTGACTGCTTGGCTACTTTTTAGCACTGTCTCTTTATGACTCATCTTCTCTTATTCAAAGCACAGGGAGAATTAATAATAATAAAACAGTAGAACATAGAAAGTTTATACAATGCAGATTACTCTCCAGTCTCCATAAGAAACAAAGATAAACATTAAACACCTGGGTATGCAAGAAATGATTTTAGCAAATAGCCACGCAGAAACCTTAAACTCGGAGCTGAAACAGGAGGAATCCTGGGAAGGTGGGGGAGGCAAGTAGGGCAAAGCTAAGTAGAGGAAGTCATTTTCAAAATAAAAGCAAAAGAAAAAAACGATCACATGTTTAATTTAGTCATTTTTAAGATTTTATATAAATCCATAACAACAGCTGATCCTAGAAAGAGTATTGTTGTACTTCTGATTAATTGGTAGTAAGCCAGGACTGGAATGAGCTGGATTAGTTGTACCTCAGCCAAAGCTGCTAGATCTTGAAGTATTTGTCATCTAAATCGAAATCTGCAGCCATCAACTCTTCCATCCATCTAATTTCCTGAAATGTATCAATTCTCTGACAGAAGAGATCATCGTGATTTTCCAATGCCAGACGAGCAGCTTGTAGAATGTAGAAGTCCAAAAGCCTCTTTTTTTAATTTTGGGATAGATTGCAGTTAACATGGAGAGAAGAGCTATGTATAGCATCCATCTCATCTGAAATCCATAGACCCAGTTGACTAATATCCAAAACAGTTACAACCTAGCTCCTCTTCACACTTCTGGAAAAATGAAGGATTGAGTGTCCTATACCAGCAGGATGGTATCTTACTTTTTTCGTGCAACCTACAAAATACAGAGTTCTTGTGGAATGAGACAAAGGCCTTCAACCAGTTATCTAAAGATAAAGAATGCAGAAGTTTTGCCTCCAACACCCTCATATATAGAAGAAAGTATAGAGGTCGGCTTCATCTCATGAGTCAGAGGTCTCAGTAAATAAACTGAACTTTATATCCTCATTCACCCCTGCATCTGCCTCTAGGAAGAAATCCAAAGCTTCAAAACAATTTGCTTGGTGGACATAGTGGAATGATTTGAAAAATTGGGAAAAGAGCTGTATAGGGACAGTTTTGAAAAATTTTGAATTCCAGGTAGTACTGTATGTAAATTTTGAAGGGTGTATACTTAATAAACCATAAGAGGAGAAATAATAGTCATTCGAGGTAGTCTCTTTAAATAAGAGTGGATAAGTTTAACCTTCACAGGTTCAGTGTTGAAGCGACTCGAATTCCCAACTATTTTATTTGTCCCCAATTCCAACAGAAAGAAAAAGATTTGAGTTGTTCTACAAATAGTGTGAGATGCTCAAGACCATTGATGAAGATTCTTTTGGATATTTACTTTGAAATTCCCTCAGTTTATTGTTTCTCAGTTTATTGTCTCTCAGTTTATTTCCTTTCTCTTTACAACACAGCTATGGTCAATGACTACAGCTTAAAGGGAATATGTCTTTGAAAAATTACCATATTTTTCAGACTGTAAGACACACTTTTTTGCCTCCAAAACTTGGGAGGAAAATGGGGATGCGTCTTATAGTCCAAATGTTACTACATTTGGACTGCAAATAATGTATAATGTGCAGTTGTGGCCATGTTGTCTCCTCCCTAGTCATATGTCAATATGTTGCACATTAGGGTATGTTCACACGGGCTAATTTCGGCACGCATTTCGCGGCGTATTTGAGCTCTATTACGAGCGAGATTTGCGCCGAAATTACTGTAATCCATAGTTCCCATAGAGAACTATGGATTAGGTCGCCTCTCCCCGCTCGTACAATACGATCGTATTGTACGCGTGGGGAGATAAGTGACACGTCAATTACTTGTGGAAAATATGCGCCGCGAGTAATGCATGTCAATGGGGCCGGCGGGCTGCGCCCCCCCGTGTCGCGGGAGTACCTGCTGATCAGCGCGACTTCCAAATCACCCGGCGTTATTGCGGCCGTACTGTATGCGCCGCAATTACGCCATGTGAACATAGCCTTACTTATCGAAGAATAAATGGTACTGGTTCATTCAGCATAGTCTGTATGTGTGTATATGAATAAAGGTTATATCCATGCCTGTGTGTGTGGTATCTGCTATACTGTTATTTTCTGTATGTGTTGCAATAATTCTAACATAAAGTTTACGCTTATTATGCTTACCCCAGCATTGATGCACGAATGTGCTGTGTAGTGTGAATTATGTTTTATGTGTGTGCACACACATTGTTATCAGTGCAGTGTTATTTGTACTATTATCTGAACACTGAGGCCCTGAAGTTCTAATAAGATCAAGGTTAACCGTTAAAATCTATCCTAATAAAGGCGTTTAATTAAAGAGGCATTATAATTCCCCTAAGCAGTTATACGCGTGCATATCTCTGCTCTCAATCTGCAGAATTCTGTTAAAAGGCATTTATCAATTAACAAGACCTTGAGAAAGGTCTTTTTCGTGCCCAGCCATAGGGAGAGAATATAGCGCACAAACTCTTGTTTATCTATTCTTATCCTTCGGGACTCTAATCAGCTTTCTCTGACACTTCTCACATTCTTGTCAAGAAGGTTTTTTTTTTCCTCTTTAATCAACATGTCAAGGACATCTTAGAAGACAAAACAATATAAAAACCCACCTTTTTCTATAAGGAAGTTTAATGTAACCCATTCAGGGATAAAGTGGATAGATATCTAAAAACTGTCCTTGAGAAATCATTTTTTATACATTTTCAGAAAGAATCAACTCCTTTGAAAATGCTTTGGCATGCACTATGCTGTATACCTCTTTCATTGTTAGCACTCTCGAATTGTATAGAATTGTCATTGCTATTGTCACTTAGAGAACTGTATTCACCACTTACCAGAAACAAATGCTTTTCATTGATTTATCATTATTTTTATAGTGTTGCTGCAAAAATATTCTATAGAAATGTGAAGAGGTTGGTTCTCCAAGGCATAACTGAGTCTCAGCATGAAATCCGCAACAAAGCCCCTTACCAACCACGTACAATTATAAGAACAGGGCTTTTTTATTTAGTAATGGTGCCTACCTTGGCACCAGCGTCCAGATGTGACTCCCCTTAGGGCTTGTTCCCACGGCACGGGTTTTCACACGGTTTTTCAGACGGTTTTTGGTTTTGAAAACCGTCTGCAAACCGGGTGACAACTTTTATTATTGACCTTTATGGAAAACCCGTGCAGCATTCCCCGCGGCACCGGTCCGAAAAACATAGGACATGTTCATTCTAACGCCCGGTTTTCGGGTGGAATATGAACATGTTAATGTGAAGGGGGAGGGCTTTTCTCTGCAAACCGCGGAGAAAAGCCGTCCTTCAGTGGCCGTGTGCACGGCCCCAAAACAGTGCAAATACCAGTCGGGGTTTCCGACCGGTATTTGCACTGTGCCATGTGAACAGCCCCTTATAGTTATGGTCATGTTGCTTTTTTCCTCTACCACTGTGTAATTTCCCTAATATATCCATAGAGACACAGTAGCTAAGAAGTTTTTAAATAAAAAATTTTTTTTGGGGGGGGTTATTTTATTATTTTTTCATTGCCTTTTTTCAGTAATGTTAGGGGGATGTACATAGAAAAGTAACTATTAGGGTACATTTACACGGCATGTTGGATCCATTTTCTGGATCCACTTTGGATCCGGAAAACGCAATTAAAAGCGCTGCATCAGTCACATCAGTTGGATGCATCTTGGCTATAGTTTTAAACAGGGCGTGTGTTGTATCTTTCGGACCAAGAATTGACATGACAATTCTTTGAACGGATCCGAAAGACGCATCAGAAAGACTTATGTGAAACATGCATCGGCGATCAATCATCTGAATGCCGATACGTGTTTTACATTGAAAGCAATATAAAGTCCCACTGCACATTGCTAGATGCACGTTTGGGTCTGTTTGGGGTTCGCACACATCTAAAACCGGATCTTAACACAGATCCAACACGCCATGTAAACATACCCTTAGTGTCGTGCTTTGGATTTAACTCATTATAAAATCTGACCCAAACCTCAGCAATTGATTTCAGGCAGGAGGGGATTTAATTTTGGTGAAAATCACCCCCAAAAAAATCAACTCTTACCCTAAATTTGATTTTGGACTATGTTTAGAGTTTTAAGGATTCAACTTACTATTTAGTATCACTCCATCGCTTTGCAGCAGCCTACGTTCTGCTGTGACATCTAACTTTATTTTCGAGTTCCCTAAATTACCATTATGCTTTGGGAACTGGAAGCGATGTCGGACGTGATGTATGAAATTACGTCTGCTTTCCATGACATAGAGGTAGTCTAAGGAAATTAGAAGTGGCATTGCACAGTCTCACCAGAAGTGACGCGACAGCAAGAGCAAAGCGAGGCCTGAAGCAACCCTAAAAAATAGATAACCCCTAAAACACCCTAAAAATCCTAACCCTAATACTGAACCCAATTTAGGCTTTGGGTCAAATTTTTTGCGATTTTCACTAAAATTCCATTTGGATCTACCCAAAATAAATGGCTTTGGTTATGGTTAGGGTTTTCATTAAAGGGGTCATCTCACTACATTGATTCATCTTACCTCAGTCCTGTTTTCTTGGTTTTATTTTGAATTCAGGGTTGTGTTTACTGGCTTCCACTAGGCTGCAGTAGAAGCCAGGTCTGTAGCTATAGCAACCAGTGTTGTCAGTCTATCAGGAGAGATCAAACAGTTCTGTAGCTATAGCAACCTGAGGAGCAGATGCAGCCAATACAAGAGGGGATATCTAGGAATAGGTCGGACACTGTTAATGGATACATATTGCAAAATGACTTGTTTTTGCAAGATCTTTAACATAAAAAGCAATCCTTGTAGTGAGACAACTCCTTTAAGGATAGGATTAAACATAGAGGTAGGGTTAGAGAATTTGGGATTGAACCAGTGTCAAACCAAACAGGGCCCTGTATGAACAGCTAGTAACAAGAGATATTTTGTAGCTACAATGGGAGTAACTATAGAGATTTTGTAGTTGCAAAGGGTCCTTCATCCAGAGGTGTGTGGGGAAAATATATCCATATGCCCTGTAAAAGCCATTATATGGCCTTATTACAGATTTTGTATCCAGGCCGAGGAGCTTCTAGTTACTCTGATGATTGTGTAAATAGAAATCATTTTGCCAAAGGAAACCTACAAAAGTAAACATAAAAACTCTTTGCAAATATTAATGTCTCTGCTAATACTGCCAGATAAATGTAGACTGCCGATATTTGCAATGCAACCATTTCTTAATAATAACACAAGTGACGAATCCTTGCTTAATAAGCAGAAAATGATATCCAACATTTTTTGTTCCAGAAAGTATGTGCTACTGCGTTTTTTAAGATAAGGCTCGCCAGACATTGTCTCAAATCTCTGCCAGCACAATACCTGGCTATTCACTCATTGACCTTATGACACTGCTCCTGTCTGCTGAATATCATTGCTACATTTACCCAGGTGCCAGATATGCAGCTGCCAAAACATTATTTTTTATTTTATCGTCAAGCATAATGTTACATCTTTCAGTGGGAAGTGATTTAATGAAACACGCAATAAAGCACATCTGTGTTTTTCCACAAGATGATTTGTGTTAAAAAATGTTTTATGAAAAAGTGTTTGTGTTGCTCATAGCAATCAATTAGATTGCCTGTTTTAGATAAAAATACAATCGTAGAAGATGAATGCAGAAATCTGATTGGTTGCTATGGGAAACAAATATACTTATTTCTTAGAACACTTTTGTTCTGCAATGTTCCAATGTATTTTTTGGTAGTGTAGTGGAATTAAATATTCACACATTGGTTCATGCCGTATGGATCCACATTCTGGATTAATAGGAGGCAAACACAGTTTAAGGGGGGTCCACACTGTATACATAAAATACTGGTCGGATTCTGATTTAGAATCTGACCAGTATTTTATTGTTTTTTGGGCCATTTTGTGGCCCGTTTTTGGCCGTGTTTTCAGATTCGGACGTCCCCCTTAACATTGGATCAGTACATTTTCTGCTGTAAATCTGGTGGAAGAATGTAGATGTTACAAGTTTTTGAAAAACGACCAATTGAAACCCGACCGTCAGAAAATCCGAGTTCTATAGACTACAGCTCGGATTTTCTATTTAAGTCTATGGGGATGATTTACAGTCAGTTTTCAGAAGGTTTCAAAATCTGAAAATGAACTGAAAATCCAACGGTAAAACCATGCTGTGTAAAACGACCTTTACCCATCCCTTCAACCACAGTTTTCTCCCACCCTTGGTTGAACTTGATAGACCTAAGTTTATTTTTAAACCATATTGACTGTGAAGCTATGTAAATATTGCTTTGTATTTACTCCATGTTTAGTTGAAAAAAAAAATTACATTAAAACTGCATATTTAAGTCTACCCTTAGGAATTCATTTACATCTTTCTCCACACTTGGTTGAACTTGGAGGACATATGTCTTTTTTCAACCATACTAAGGCTATATTTGCACAGCCAATGTTAAAATACAATAAAAAAAATCCAACATTATTTTATCATCGCCATACTGCGGTTTTTGGCACAGGTTTGTGCAAAAATTTTTGGTTGGTTTAGGATTTGCTGCAGGCCCAATACATTGATAGAAAAGATAGTTACCTACCCTACAGTTACTCTAAGACTTAACCTTTAATAAAATATATTAAAATACACTAAATATCCCACTATTCAAATTGCCTACCTACCAAGCAATGGAGCACCTGCCCCAACAAGGGTGACCCCACTAGGAACCTATATATAACCACTACTCTAGATACCCTTACTCTGAATATATACTCACACAAAACTAGATAATAACAACATATGTCTATATATATAGCTATAGTAAAGTGTCAAAAACACAGAATCAAAGATATATAGATATATCACCAAGAAAAGATAGGTACAATAGTTGTCCCAATATTCATGTCCTATGCGTTTCTCCCCATCCAATTCCTAGGGTTCATCAGGGACTTCTCAGAAGACTCAATACTATCTATTTCATATATTGCCAAATTAATAACCAATATATAAGCTTTATACAAATATGATGAATTACATGTAGTAGGCTGTGATACATTGACTGTACAGGAAGCCGACAGGAATCCGAAGGAAGATAGAACATATTCCATCTTCAACCAGACGGACGGAAGTTTAGAGACCCAACAGTAGAAAATCCGTGCTGTGTAGACTACAGCTTGGATTTTCCAGTGTGGTCTATGGGGCATTGGTTACAGTCGGATTTTTGGCGGATTCTAAATAATGAATCCACCGAAAATCCAACCAGCGACCAGTGCTGTGTAGACATAGCCTAACTGTATGTTCCAGCTTAAAACATTTATCACCTGTCCACTAGGAAGATAATAAATGTCAGATCAATGGAAGTCAAACCACTGGCAAAGCCCACCTCACCCACCTCCCAGTAAAAACAGTCAATCCCCGTGCTGCAGTCCTATGTACATGATCAACCACTACACCAACTTGTTCCCTGCATGTGTGACTGCTGGGTATCAGAACACCAGAATCCCCTGTTTTAATCACTGTTGGGATCCCACTGGTCAAACTACTACCAGTCTAACAGGTAGAACATTCAGTGATTAGGTGATATATTTTTTAGGCTGCAATACTTCTTTGATGTACATGCAAATCAAAATAAAGAAACAAAAATGTACTTGATGCTAGCCTTTCACATCTTTCTGGCCCTAGCGCTATGAATTACCATATGTGTAGGGTGTAATTCAGGCGTATTGAAACGTAATTACCTGCCAAATTACGCTGTTCCGATAGGTGGACCATAATACATTTTCTTAGAACTTATTTGACACCACACAAAAATGACTGAAATAGGGCTTTTCTCCTATGCCCTAATAATGCACTCAAATAGTAATAGAAACACAGTCCTTTATATCCAAACTCTTTTATATCAAAATATTCATTGTTATAAACATAGTCCAAACAACTTAGGACATAGATGTATGATTCTTTAAATATATAGCAAAGAGTGAAAACCTGTGGTATGTTCACAGCAGTCTCAGCAACTTTTGTATCGTTTTTGCAGAGAATAATAAGGAAAGTTCTTACATAGTGTCATGATTGTGCCTGGCATGCCCCCTGCTTTTGGTGCTGGTTGCCGGCCACGGCCGGTACGACGTAAACCAATTTTTTTTAACGTAATACCTTCTATTCTTATTCACTAGTGTGAACTGAGTCCTTCTTTCCCTGTAGGTAATTGATTCCTGGCCAACGCCCGTGGTCAGGAATCCTCCAGCACTCTTTCAGTTAACCAGTGTTCCTCCTTGATTGACAGCCTTGTTTCCCTATCTAGTTTTGTGTTTCTTCCACCAATCACCTCTGTTCTGTGTCCGCTGCTCACCTATTTAAGGATGCCTTCACCAGTAACCTGTGCCTGCTATAGAGGTCTTTTGCTTGTAGCTAGCCCTTCCTTTTGCTTTTGCCTTTTCTGTATTTGACCCTGCTGTTCTCCTGACTATTCTCTGTTTCCTAGTGATTTTGTACTGCTGCGCCCGACCGGTATTGACCTTTGGCTTGGACCCCGGTTATCCTCTTTGTCTCACGTCTCTGTACCTCGCTGCCCGTACTGTTGCCGACTTTGGACCGCCCCCGGTTATCCTCTTTGTCTCACGTCTCTGTACCTCACTGCCCGTACTGTTGCCGACTACGTTTATTGTTCTGTGTCTGATTGTCCTGTCTTTGTCGCACCTATATAAGTGCAGCCATCAGTCTTCCGGTCGGGGCCGGCCTATTAAGGAGTCGGGTTCCCCAAAAGGCAGGGACAGGGGCTGGGATCAGAGTCAGGGCCCACTTGTCTGTGTCTGTGTGTGTGTCCCTGACTGGTCCCTAACACATAGTATCCAAATTTCGCATTAGCACGGAGCTTGTTTGTAACAGCAGCCGTGAGGACAGCCACACGCCCACTGGTGACGTTATTGAGGAAATCCTCCTTCCTCAGACCGGTGTCATCTGGCTGTGTCCTTCCACACAGCGTATTTTGATATAAAAGAGTTTGGATATAAAGGACTGTGTTTCTATTACTATTTGACTGCCAAATTACGCCCCACAAATACGCTGTGTGAACATGCCCTTAAAATATAGACAAAAATAAGTTTGTTATTTTAACTGTAAAGTTGTTTCTCACATGGATATCAATACAGAATCTAAAAGAAAAACCAAGTGGCGTCTGCATCCTGCAGTCTTCAACAGGAACTTTTTTTTGCACTTTTTTCTCTAAAATGCATCTGGGACCTGAAATGCAGATAAAAAAGGAGTGCCATGTTACTTCTTTGACAATGAATACCACTGGACTCTGCATTGGGTAGCCTAGATGTTGATAAACACTTGAAATGAGGCCACATAGAAAACCACAGGTGAATCCACGGCTACAAACCTGCAGCAGAAATCCAGGAGTTTTTCCAACAGAAAGATCTCTCATATGAACATACCCTGAAAGTTGAAAATCTTGTCCTTGCTTTCCTTTAGGAAACCGATGGGCAGATTCCAAGAAAGATCAAAGTCATACATAGCCCTAGTTAAGAAACATCGCTCTATGGAATGAAACATGAAAGGGGTTCTCAGGTCTAGAAAACCCAGTTCCACACACACTACAGAATTCTAAGTTAATAGAGGTGGATCCCCATCCACAGCGTCTGGGCCGCGTGAAGAGCGCTTACAAAGAGGTTTGTGTTTGGCTGCAGTGTCACATGACCACTGGACGAGATGTCATCAACAGGGAGCACTGGGAGCAGCAATGGACTGAGTGTTTTTTTTTTCTATTTTAACTCCTTATGTATGAAAACTGTCTAGCAATAAGACTGTCTTTGTTGCCACCAATCAACCAATCAGAGCTCAGCTTTCATTTCATATACATAAACACTGATTGGTTGCTAAGGACAACAAAGACAGTCTTACTGCAGGACAGTTTTCATACATAAGGCCCAGTGTCTTTTACAAGAATGGGCAACTCCTTTAATTTACAGGATGCTTTAAACCTCTTTCTTTGGTGTGTGCATCATGGCCGACATGTATGCTCTTGGAATCAACACGCCAGTTCTAAATAGCTTTAGAACAGTGTAGAACGTGCAGTATACAGTATATGAACCTGTCCTACTGCAGTTCATACATTTTGAGCATTGTAGGTGGAGTGCAGGGTAATGTTGGTGCAAAGCCTAAATGTGCTGTATTGTAAGCACAATGGTTGGTGTGCTAGAAGAAAAGACAGTACAGAATTCCTGACAGCTAGGGCCATGCTAACTAATGTCAATTATCAAGCTATATATAATGAAATAATTTAACAATAAGATAAAATGAATATAAAATTATATAATTTAAGTTTAAAAAACAATTAACCCCTTTCCATCGCAGCCAATTTTAACCTTTCTGACAGAGCCCCATTTTTTTAATCTAACATGTGTCACTTTATGTGAGGATAACTTTTTGACACTTTTACCTATCCATGTGATTCAGAGCAAGTTTTCTTGTGACACATTGGGCCACATGTATGAAAACTGTCTAGGTCTAAAATTCACTTTGTTGCCCATAGCAACCAATCAGAGCGCCCCTTTCATTTTTCCAGAGCACTATATGAAATGAAAGGAGCGCTGTGATTGGTTGCTATGGGCAACAAAGTGAGTTTTAGACCTAGACAGTTTTCATACATGTGGCCCATTGTGTTTTAAGTTAGTAAGAAATTTTGGTCCATACAATCCTTGTTTATTTGTGAAAAATATCAAAATATCATGAACAATTTGAAAAATTTGGCATTTTCAAACTTCAAAAATGTCTGCGTGTAAGACAGATAGTTATTTTGCAATATACATTTTTTAGGGACCAGTCCAGTTCTGATGTGACTTTGAGAGGTCTGCATGTTAGATACCCCCATAAATGACTTAATCTAAGAAACTAAACCCCTTAAAGTATTTAAAACAGTGTTTAGGAAGCTTGTTAACCCTTTAGGTATTTCACAGAAATTAAAGCAAACTGGAGGTGAAATTTAAAAAATGTCAGGTTTTTTTGTGTGCAGATTTTCAGTTTTTATCCATTATTCTCAGGAACACAGTAGTTATGATCAGGGAAATGCAACTCAACATTGATTCCCCAGATTCTGCCATTTTCAGAGATAGCCCATATAAGGCCCTAGTGCGCTATTTGGCTCAACCACAGGCCTCAGAATAGGAGAAACCCCTACCAGACATTTTCACTACCATTTTATTTTGGCACCATTTCAGGTTTATGGATGCCCTAAGGTGCTAAAACTTAATAAACACCACTAAAAAAGACCGCATATTTAAAACTACACCCCTTAAGGTTTTGTACAATCCAGGTACAATCCAGTGAGTATATCAACCCCACATGTGTTTCACAAATATTTTTAGCTTTGGGCTGTGAAAATGAAAAAATTTTTTCTAACAATCAGCAATTTTAGCTGCAAATCTTTAATTTTTACAAGGAATCCTGAAGAAAGCACCCCTATATATGGGTGTAAACTGCTGTTGGGGCGAATGGCAGAGTTTACAAGGGAGGGAGCGCTATATAGCTTTTGAAACTCAGATTTTGATGGGTGCAGGATGTGCCAGTGTGTCCAATGTCAGGAAGGGGTTAAATATAAAATTAATATTTAATTATTTAATATAAAATTTAAAACAATTTAACTTATATAAAATTAGAAAAACAATACAGTATCTGCCATCAATGCCATTTTCCATTAGATATTTATGGAGCTATTATATTATAACTGTAATTACAAACACATCACAACAGACTAAAAATAAAAGAAAATCCATTAACATAGCATGTAAGTGAACAGAAACTATGAGCCACATGTATGATAACTATCTGGGTCTAAAACTCTTTGTTGCCCAAAGCAACCAATCAGAGCGATCCTTTAATTTCATATAGTGCTCTGGAAAAATGAGAGGGGCACTCTGATTGGTTGCTAGGGGCAGCAAAGAGCGTTTTAGACCTACACAGTTATCATACATGTGGCCCAATGTGTCGGCTACTGCCGTATGTAGAATAAAAGCTGAGAGTAGCAAAATTAAATTTCAACACTGATCACCATCTGATTAAAATATGTTTCATTTAATGTAGTAAAAATGCAAAATAAAAAAAATTGTATGAAAAAATGTTTATTAAATGTTTATAAAGCATGCAATATTCTGACCTACTGACCCAGTCATCTACATTTTGATGAACGAAAATTAATGTACAATTTAACAGTCTAAAATAAAGTATTTCGTAAGATTTTAATTATGAGAAACAAAAATACTTTTCTGAGGGTATGTTCACACTGGGTGTTTTGGATCTGAAAAACGCATCCAAAAGTACTATGTAAATCGCATCCAAAACGCATCCAACATGCAGGTGCGTTTTTGGCTGCAGCAGGAACGCACTCTATAGTTTTAAATAGGGCGTCTGCTGCCTCTTTCTGATCAAGAATTTACATGATAATTCTTTGAACGGATCCGAAAGACGCTTCACAAAGACGTATGATATAAACACGCATCGCGATCCCTCGTTTGAACGCCAATGCGTGTTTTACATTGAAAGCAATGTAACTCACACTGCACATTGTTAGATGTGTGTTTGGGTCAGTTTAGGATCCGAAACGCGGATCCAAACACGCATCTATAAACAAATCCAAAATCAGATCCAGCACGCTGTGTGAACATCCCCTAATGGTGCTTTCATACGGAGCGTTTTTTTGGTGCGTTTTTGGATGCGTTTTTTGTGCAGAAAGGGACAGCAATTAATTATGTACATTTCTGTACAAAAAACGCATCCAAAAATGCACCAAAAAACGCTTCATGTGAAAGCACCCAAAATACACAATCCAGCGTAACCATTTGCAATTAGCAATTTAGACACTGGTGCACACTGTTGTGACTGCAAAAAGCAAATACGGTACATTTTTCGGGTGGCATCACTATTCTCCCCCGTATTACCTCATAAAGGAAATGATGACCATACACTGATCTCATTTAAGGGCGTGCACCACAGATCTTGTGCGCCCATAAATTCTGACATTGTATATTTTAAATAAGCTTTCTGAAGAGCAGCCAAATCATTTCATATTCATAGCAATTCACAAGAAGGAGAATTGTGTGCACTGTAAAGCTCCTATACAATAAAAATATCTTTTTACTTTATGCAAATGCTGGCAAAGGGTAATATGTTTTCATTTTTCGACAATTTTTAGATTTGCTGTACAACTTTTAAAAAGCCAAAGCATTTTAGAAAATACTAGAAGAAGTAATTAAGGCTTTTATTACAAGAAGTAGATAGTTGGATTGAACATTAGCAGAGCATAATCTACAAATTATGGCTAAGTGATACAATGCAGACGAGGTTTAGTGGTCTGGAATGATAGAGGAAATAAAGATGTTTCGGTTTGAGAGCTGCAGTATAAATCTTTTATTTTACATATTGTGTTTGACGTCCTCTGCAGGCATAGATAATTCTTGGCTCTCTGCGGCTTGAGGACGTGAGAGAAATACATCACTATGTTGTAGGATTTTGCAGTTTGGAAAGGAGCAAATAAAAAAACGAATATGAAACTTTGATAGAGCTCTTGGTAAATAAAGCTTATGAAAAATGCATAATGTGAGGCTGCCATGATTTTGATATAGGATAGCTTCATCCTAACCTAATGAATCCAAAATGAACTGTACTCCATTGCATTCTATAGACATTACAGCAGTCTATTGGCTCTCTTTATCTGTGGGGTATTTGGTGAAAGGTACAAGTCCATATTGCTATTGCTAATGGTAATTAAATTGTAAAGTGCTGCAGAATATGTTGGTGCTATATAAATATTATTATTGTTGTTATTAATAAGGTGCATTCATTGTAAAAATAAGGTGTATTCATTCAGTGTAAAAAAGTTATGCTACTTTCTAGAATACTTCTATGTTTTAATTCTTTATCATATTTGCCTCCACAAGTTGTCAGTGAAAGAAACATTTTTCTTTACATCTCTTTCTGCTTACTGAAATTACATACATACCTTGTATATGGCTGACATCTGTTGCAGTGTATCAGTCTGTGAAATCCCCAGGCAACTAAATACATTAGCAGCACAAATATCTACAGCTGAGACCAGGGTGAGAGCTCTTAAAGAGGACCTGTGGACATTCTCCATGTGTTTGTTTTAGTAAACCCTTGTGTTTCCTGGGTAATAGCAATTATGGAGCCTCTTCTCTTATAACTCTGTGTGTTTTACTGTTCTTTTGTTATTCTTTCTAGAAATATTTTAATGATTCTGTCAATTGGGTGTGATCAAATGGGGTATCAGAGTCAGTGTGTGCAGGGACACACCCCTTTGAAAACTGGAATGGTAACACCCACCTGACTAATTCAGTTATAGATTTCTAGGAGGAGTAACAGAGAAACAGCACAACACAGAGTTTTAAGAGAAGATGCTCCAGAATTGTCATTTCACAGAGAACAAAAAGATTTACTAATATATACATGTCAGGGGATTTCACATGTCCTCTTTTAACTAGATAACGACAACCTGTTAACTATATATATATATATATATATATATATATATATATATATATATATATATATACAGTGGTGGCCAAAAGTATTGGCACCCCTGCAATTCTGTCAGATAATACTCAGTTTCTTCCTGAAAATGATTGCAATCACAAATTCTTTGGTATTATTATCTTCATTTAATTTGTCTTCAATGGAAAACCACAAAAAGAATTGTCATAAAGCCAAATTGGATATAATTCCACACCAAACATAAAAAAGGGGGTGGACAAAAGTATTGCCACTGTTTGAAAAATCATGTGATGCTTCTCTAATTTGTGTAATTAACAGCACCTGTAACTTACCTGTGGAACCTAACAGGTGTTGGCAATAACTAAATCACACTTGCAGCCAGTTGACATGGATTAAAGTTGACTCAAACCTCTGTCCTGTGTCCCTTGTGTGGACCACATTGAGCATGGAGAAAAAGAAGAAGACCAAAGAACTGTCTGAGGACTTGACGAATCCAAATTGTGAGGAAGCATGAGCAATCTCAAGCTACAAGTCCATCTCCAAAGACCTGAATGTTCCTGTGTCTACCGTGCGCAGTGTCTTCAAGAAGTGTAAAGCCCATGGCACATGTGGGCTAACCTCCCTAGATGTGGACGGAAAAGAAACATTGACGAGAGATTTCAGCGTAAGATTGTGCGGATGGTGGATAAAGAACCTCGACTAACATCCAAACAAGTTCAAGCTGCCCTGCAGTCCGAGGGTACAACAGTGTCAACCCGTATTATCTGTCGGTGTCTGAATGAAAAGGGACTGTATGGTAGGATACCCGGAAGACCCACTTCTTACCCTGAGACATAAAAAGGCCAGGCTGGAGTTTGCCAAAACTTACCTGAGAAAGCCTAAAACGTTTTGGAAGAATGTTCTCTGGTCAGATGAGACAATGGTAGAGCTTTTTGGGAAAAGGCTTCAACATAGAGTTTACAGAAAAAAAAAAAAAGAGGCATTGAAAGAAAAGAACATGGTCCCTACAGTCAAACATGGCGGAGGTTCCTTGATGTTTTGGGGTTGCTTTGCACTGGACTGCTTGACCGTGTACATGGCATTGTGAAGTATGAAGACTACCAACAAATTTTGCAGCATAATGTAGGGCCCAGTGTGAGAAAGCTGGGTCTCCCTCAGAGGTCATGGGTCTTCTAGCAGGACAATGATCCAAAACACATTTCAAAAAGCACTAGAAAATGGTTTGAGAGAAAGCACTGGAGACTTCTAAAGTGGCCAGCAATGAGTCCAGACCTGAATCCCATAGAACACCTGTGGTAGAGATCTCAAAATGGTTTGGAGAAGGCACCCTTCAAATGGCAGGATTTGCCAAAGAAGAATGGTCTAAAATTCCAGCAGTGCATTGTAAGAAACTCATTGATGGTTACCGGAAGCAGTTGTTCGCAGTTATTTTGGCTAAAGGCTGTGCTACCAAGTATTAGGCTGAGGGTGCCAATACTTTTGTCCGGCCCATTTTTGAAGTTTTGGGTGAAATGATCAATGATTTGCGTTTAGTCTCATTCTGTTTTGTGTTTTTCATTGCAAGCAAAATAAATGAATATATTAATACCAAAGAATTTGTCATTGCAATCATTTTCAGGAAGAAACTGAGTATTATCTGACAGAATTGCAGTGGTGCCAATACTTTTGGCCACCACTGTATATATACCCATACCTCCCAACGTTTAGAGATTACAAAGAGGGACACATCAAGCCACACCACTAACCACGCCCAAACACAAGGCATCACACTAACCACACTAACACTAACCTCTAACTACAGCCAGACACATACATGCCAACTTTTTAGATAGCCAAAAAGGGACACATTTTCAGGATTGCATTGTATCCAATGATGAACTATGAAGTAAGTTGTTATGTAATATACAGCAGGGAAGCAATCAGATACTTTTTAAAGCAAGATGGTCAGGTTATTGACGCAAATCGAAAAGGGACATTTATAGAGCTAAGAAGTACAGAGGGACAAGGGTTAAAAATAGGGACTGTGCCTCCAAAATAGGCACATTTGGGAGGCATGTATATACACGGGTGGTGATCACCTAACTCTGCACAGACATTCTGGAATGCCCCTGCAAAGTCTGCATAATTGTATAGCTGTGAGAGTAGAGAGCTGGCTACCAGAGATAGCCGGGCTCTCCACTGAGAAGGCATCCCCATACACATGTATGTTTGGCTCAGTCAAGTGTTCATATGTTTTCATTGGGAAAAAGGAAGAAAAGTCCTATATGAGACAACCCTTTAAAGGGAAACTGTCAGGTAGTTTATGCTGCCCTATCTGAGAGCAGAATGTGAGAGAAGCTGAGCTCTGAGTGAAAATCAGAGAGTATCTTAAAAGTGAAACTAAAAGTACTGCCCACATACAGTTTTTGACAGTTTGCCCTGTATACACGCTGACACAAGGAAAGCTTTCAATCATTGTATGTGGGTGAGGAAAACAGGACTCCTACTGTCTTAAGGAGTCCGGTCATTTTTTTCTGTGTTTTTTACTCAGAAATTCTGCACTAAATCCTATAAAAACCTATAATCACCGGCCACTTTATTAGGTACACCATACTAGTAAGGGGTTTGGACCCCTTTTGCCTTCAAACTGCCTCAATTCTTCGGGGCATAGATTCCACAAGGTTTTTGCAACGATGCTAAATTTGGGTTACAAGGGGCCCAAAGAGTGCCAAGAAAATATTCCCCACACCATGACAACCCCCACCCCCAGCCTGAACCGTTGATACAAGGCAGGATGGATCCATGCTTTTTATGTTGTTGACGCCAAATTCTGACCCTACCCTCCGAATGTCGCAGCAGAAATCGAGATCATCAGACCAGGCAACGTTTTTCCAATTTTTTAACGTCCAATTTCAATGAGCTTGGGCAATTGGAGCCTCAAGTTTCCTGTTCTTAGCTGAAAGGAGTGGCACCCGGGGTGGTTTCTGCTGCTGTAGCCCATCTGCCTCAAAGTTCGCCTACTGTGCGTTTTAGAGATGCTCTTCTGCTTACCTTGGTTGTAAAAGGGTGGCTATTTGAGTCACTGTTTTTCCCTTTTTATCAGCTCGAACCAAGTTGCCCATTCTCCTTTGACCTCTGGCATCAACAAGGCATTTCCGCCCACAGGACTGCCGCTCACTGGATGTTTTTTCTTTTTCGGACCATTCTCTGTAAAACCCTAGAGATGGTTGTGCGTGAAAATCCCAGGAGATCAGCAGTTTCTGAAATTACTCAGACCAGCCCTTCTGGCACCAACAACCCATGCCACGTTCAAAGGCACTCAATCACCTTTCTTCCCCATACTGATGCTCGTTTTGAACTGCAGGAGATTGTCTTGACCATGTCTACTATGCCTAAATGCACTGAGTTGCCGCCATGTGATTGGCTGATTAGAAATTAAGTGTTAACGAGCAGTTGGACAGGTGTACCTAATAAAGTGGCCGGTGAGTGTATATCACATCCTGCTCTCAGATAGGGTAAACTACCTGACAGGTTCCCTTTAAGGCTAGATCTTTTTTTTCTATTTCCATAGGTTCTAGCTCTTATTATTTCATACACACGGAAGGGTGCCACGTAAGGCAAAATTTTCACACCAGAATAGACCACCTTATACTGACCTGCATGCTGTGCATTTTGTGCAATCATATAAATCTTGATCATAACTAACGATAATTGCGATATGTTTTCAAAACATAAAAATTATTTTCATCATCACTGAAATTAATATGACATGTTAAAAATCAGTTCATTATAGATGCGATATTTAAAATAATTTAATTTCCATTTTGCAATCATTCCTTAGGCCATGTTCACACGGCTTATTTGGGCGCGGATTGGAGCCGTACTGCGCGCCGTATTTGCACTGCAGTATGGCTCCAATCCGTCCCAGTCATTACGGTAATCCACAGTTCTCATAGAGAACTATGGATTCCGTCGCTCCTAAAGTGACATGCACATTATCCAGGCGCAATACGCCCCGCCCCGCTCCCTATTCAAGCCGTAATTGTGAGCGAAATCCGGCCTGCAATTACGGCTTGAATAAGCCGTGTGAACCAGGCCTTAAAGCTCCTGCGTTATAGCCAGTATGGGTGATTGCACAATGACGTGGACTATTATGTCCAGCAACATATTCTTAGAGAGAGGTAGGAAAGATGAGTGTAATTAAAATGCACATTGCAGAAAACAAGAATACCACTGATGGAGATAAAGGGCTTTTAGGAGGCATGTGTGTTTCTAAGGACAGAATACATGTCTATCTTTACATTCTCATAAAAAACATGTACTGAAAAATGAGAATGAGAAAATCAGCGAATGTAGTAGGTGTGATAAATTATTTAAGGTAGCAGTACAATATTCCCCTATGGAAAAAAAAACATTATAAAAGATGGTTTAATTTTTGAGAGTCATGTGCTGTCCTGTGTTTTCCCATAGAATAAAATGGATGTGGGTTCAGTCTTTGGGTGGCACAGCCATGACAGATTGTAAGAGGGAATGGCTTGGATGTTCAAAAAATCATTGTGTGTCTAGGGCATCCTCTTTGCAACCAAAGAGAAAACATCATTTTGAGGGCATCGATCTGGGATTTTATTTTTTAAACATTTTCTAGGTTCATGTTTTTGGTTGAATTTCTAATTTTGGTGTATGTTTTCTTCATAATTGTTGGATCTAGTATTCCAAAATAGCATTTAAAGGGGTTGTCTCACTACAAGGATTGCTTTTTTATGGTAAAGATCTTGCAAAAACAAGTCACTTTGCAATGTGTCTATTAACAGTATCCTACCTATTCTGAGATACCCCATCTTATATGGGCTGCATCAGCTCCTCAGGTCGCTATAGCTACAGACCTGTTTGATCTATCCTGATAGGCTGCTAGCACTGGTTGCTATAGCTACAGACCTGGCGTCTACTGCAGCCAGTAAACACGCCCCTGAATTCAAAATGAAACCAAGAAAACAGGACTGAGGTAAGAGGAAACAATGTAGTGAGACAACCCCTTTAATAATTTATACAACATAGCATTGCTTTGAGATACAAAAGAAACCTTAGGTACTATGAACCCATGGTGACGAAAAGTTGTCCCTTTTGGGTGGTTCAGGCCATAAAATGCACAAATTAATTAACATAATGTAGGATAATATACTGTAGTATTACAGAGGTATTTGAGGCTTAGGTGAAGAAATGTGAAATAAAGTTGTTAGATCAAGCACTTGGGAAGAGGGGACAAAAAGTACAATAACGTACTAGATAGTATAACATGTATAAAACTACCTTTAAAAAAAGACTTGGGGATATTGATAAACAGTAGTTTTAAATTTAGTGACCAATGTCAGGCAGCTGCTGCCAAGGCAAATGCAACCATGGAATTCAAAAGAAGCATAGATACTCGTGAAAAAAACACAGTTTTGCCTATGTAAAAATCACCAGTGAGGCCACACATGAAATACTATGTACTCTTAAGGGCCACAGGGAATAAGAAGGAAAATGCTGAGCTGGAATGGTTGCAAAAGACCAAGTTGGTTAGGAGAATGGGTGGATTACAGTTCTAAGAGTAAAAAGTTTTCAGACTTGGGGTTATTCAGCTTGAAAAAAAGTTTTACTTATAATGTACAGATATGGAGAGAGACAGAGTGGACACTTACCTCTTCATATGCGACTTTGGCTTGCCATTTTTAGGCAGGTGCCTATTTTGTCTCTCTGCTGCACCCTAGTGTGCTCACCACAAATGTTTCCCTCCGCCTATGTGTTCCACAGACTATTTAAAGGGGCTCCTTACGTCTTATCTGATCTTGTGTGCTTATATATAGCGTTTACTATTGATTTTTCCCTTAAGGCTTCTAGTGGTTCTAAACTTGGATATCTCTCTAACCATGCTTTTTGTCTGCTGTCTGCCCTGACCCTTTTCTTTGCTCTTGTGTTGAAAGTATTGCCCTAACCATCTGCCTTTCAGACTATGAATCTACTCAGCCCCTTCTGTATTTAGTTATGGACTTCAGCTGTTGCTAAAGTAGCATACCCCAAAGGTAGCTATGTGAGAATCTCTTGCAGTGAAGTCCAAGCTCCCTGGCAAGGGTTAAAGGGGTTTTACCACAAAGGCATTTCATGTCCTCTTTCCTCCCTTCAGCTTTCTGTGTCTTGAACTGCATAGCATGTGATCCAGCAGACTTGACATCACCATGCCTTTCCCCACAGTGTGTTCAATCTACTCAAACAAAGGTGTGTTCATGTAAAGTCAAGTAACCTAAAATGCAAGAGCTGTGAGAAGCTACAATATAGCCAAATTGTTAGCATTTCTGCCTTTTAGAATAAGGGTTCCAGGTTCAAATCCGTGCAGGAATCAAAGATTTTTTTTCTCAATGCACATACCTCATAAAAAGTACTAAGGAGAACAGAGGACAGAAGTAAAATTACAGCACCTGGGGTTGAACACCCGCTCAGCCTGAAAAGAGAGGTGATGTCAGATCATGTGCGGTCAGGACTGAGGAGCTCTCGCCACTGATTTTATCCCCTGTAGATGAGTTGTACACTATGGAGAAGTAAGGTAACAGCTAAAAAAAAATGGTACAGAATTTTCAATAATGATGAATGGTGAAATTGTTTATTATTGAATTTGCAAGCTTCCCACATCAATTTTACTTGTGGGAAAACCCCTTTAAATGTGAATATCAGGGTCTCGTTAGGTTCCACACCTTAGCAATGTCATACACTAAGTCCCAGGCAGGATTCAGCATCTTCTTCAGGTGAGCCACTATAGTCGTACATAATTCTCTTTTGTGATCTTTTTACACCTAGGCCAAGGAACATCCTCTAGGTTTGGAAGAAAGATGGTTTGACCATAATCATAGATGGGGATTCTTTTCTGTAAGAGTGGTGAGACTATGGAATTCACTGCCACTAGATGTTGTGATAGTAGATTCATTGAACAGGTTGAAGAAGAGTCTAAATGCTTTTCTTGAAAAAAAAATCGCATTACAGGTTATAATGGACATCGATCCAGGGATCTATATTCTGATAAGATCTGACTGATCTTTAGAGTCAGATTGAAATATTTCCTCTCACCTAGTATGAGACTTCTGCCTCATCTGGGTTGTAACCTTTCTCAAGATCAATGTAGTAAGATTTATAGGTTGGACTTGATGGATCTGTACTTTTTTTTTCAACACAATCAACTATGTAATAACTATGTAATATGCTGCAATGCATAACTTCTTATAGTTAAAACAAGTTTTACGTTTAATGTTTAAAATATGCATATACTCCTGTGTTCTTCCATACTAATATAGCTATTTAGAAGTGTTTCACTAATATGTAAACACAACAAAACAACTGAACATACAGAATTACAAATCCTTAAAGGAGTTGTCTCACTACATTGATTCCTCTTACCATAGTCCTGTTTTCTTGGTTTCATTTTGAATTTCGGGGGCGTTTTTTACGGCTTCCACGGGCTGCAGTAGAACCCGGGTCGTAGCTATAGCAACCATCCTGGTACCTATCATAGGTTTGAACGGGGTCGTAGCTATAGCAACCCGTGGAGCATGCACCCCATACAAGAGGGGAATCTAAATAGGTAGGACACTTTTTAATGGACATATTTTGAAAAGGGCCCTTTTTTTTTGAGATATCTTTAACATAAAAAGCAATCCTTGTGGTGAGACAACCCCTTTAATCTTATGATGAAAGGTATATGACATGTATGACAAAACAAAAACAGTCTTACTGCTAGACAGTGTTTCTAAATTTGCACCCTGACTCATGTCCTCATCCTCACTCCCAATACCCAGTACCCAGGGCACATACCCTGCCTGTCCCATTTTAGCTTTACACTCATTGGCATGCACTTTACTTTTCCTTACACACAGGAAGCTCTGTGGTAGGTATTCAGAGTAATATTTTTTATATTTAATTTAAATAACACCATCTTAGAGATTCTCCACTCAACAACTGCACCTCATAGATGTACACAGCTAAGTATCATTGACACATTTTTTATTGTAATAATACAGGGCGACATGTCAGAAAAGAGGCGCCGCCACACCAGTTTTAAGGCACATTAAAAGAAACCGTCACCTATTTTTAGCCCCCCTTGCTGAGGACAGCAAAACCTAGTACAACATGCTTTTCCACCTGTGTCCCTTATCCTGTAAGATGTTATAGTTTTAGAGTATTTAGTGCTCAAATCTGCAGTTTGCAGCCAGAAAAGAGTAATAAAAAGAGCATTTTCATGCCCGGGCCATTACATAGGCTTACTGCCCAAAATTTGAAAGGAAAGGTTTAAACGCCAAACTTTTGGCGACAACCTTTATGGAAAAAATCTTCATACCGGTCTAAAATTTTCAACCTAAAATCATTTGAACTGGGGCCGCCCAAAAAAAAAAAGTACGCAGGAATTCACCATGCGTCCCCTGGTGTGTGGTCACCTTGCATATAAAATTGATGTGGGCCCAAACTAGTACATAGCAAACCTTTTGGTGCATAGCATATCATTGCAGAAATTTTATGCCCCCACTTTTCGTGTCTGGCGTAAAATGCGCCTATTTTTGGTGTGCTACAGTTCATTTATATAGAGAATAGGGCGTTAACAGTTTTTTGGTGCTAAATACACAAAAAAAAATTACATAGCCCTAATGGGACATGTCGCCTATAATGTTTAACACCTTTACAACATTTTATGTTAACTTACATCATAATGTCGATGAAGAGCTGAGTCCGAACAGTGAATTCCATAAAAAAACGAAACTCCTACAGAAGTGGAGCAATAATGTTTTTTTTCACATTCCACCCCACATAGAATTTTTGGGGTTTCCGAGTACATGTTATGGTGCGGTCAATTGAACCATTTGAAAGTACATCTTGTCCCGCAAAAAACAAGCCCTCATAGACTAAAAATAAAAAATAACAAAAAATTATTTCTCTGAAAGGTGGGGAGGAAAAAACGAACGCAAAGAATAAAAAATAGGCTACAGTGGAAAGAGGTTAATATGAAATGGCTACTAGTATTTGTAATACTTTGTCTAATTATTATATTGTCTGTTTTCTCCTGTGGCATGTCATCTTTCTGGCTCAGACTGGCCAACAAGGGAGCAAGAGAAACCCTCAATAGGTCCCCCTGGTGTGCTCCAGGCACCCCAGTCCGACACTGTCTTCTTTAATCAACAAATATCAATTATGTTTGTCTTTTGCATTCAGTGGAAGAGAATAGATTCAGATGTGAAAGACTGAATACATAAAATCTAATCTAGAAAATGCTACCAAATAAAGTTGTGCAAAAATTCCAGTAATATATTCCACCTGCAAAAACCACTAATACCCTTTATCCATATGAGCTCTTTTTGCAGGACCAGACAATGTAACACCAAGATTTCTATATTAATTTACAATGCAGGACATAAAAAAATTCTTGTCTGATGACACTTTACCTGGTGTTTTACGTGTAGCAATACTTTTCATAGCAGAAGGGTAACTTGGCTTGGCATGTCACTCATTGTTACTAAATTGATGAAGACATTGTAAAATACCTATTAAAAGCTAATGTCACATTGAGAACAAAATTGCCAAGTCAGGACATTAAGTTTTGTACATGGCTGGAAAAATTACCCACTGAAAGGACAGAGCAATTATGAAAACTGCAGATGAACAGACCTGCAATTTTACCAGGATTTTAGATTTTGCTTTAATTTGGACTGTGGCCAAATAGTACTCTGTAGAATATATCAATGTGTATATAACCTGCCTAGATTAATAAAATAACATTGTACAAAGCCTCAGCAAAAAAGGATGCACAGTGGGGCTCTTCACATGATGATAACACAAAGAGTTATTTCCATCCCATTATCTATATGCAGTCATATGTTGAAACACTATTTAGATGAATAACTTTGATATACCGTAATGGAAATGGATTATCACATTGCTCATTGTTATTAGTAGTGTTGAGCGATTTTTATCGACAAAGTTGAAATCGGCAAGGTTTTTATGGTGATCGAAATTTCCAGATCATGCGATAATTAAGGTTAAAATCTGTGCATCATCTATTAAGATCGTGCCTTTTTCGCCGCTTCCTGTAATTTTGGTGGCCAGCAAATCAATTACAGAATAGAGCAGGTGAGATGTGTGTGCGACGTCATGACTGGATGTGAAAGGGTTGCGATTGGCTGGAAAAATCACATGACCTCGTTTACATAGAACAGCGTTTCCTGTTCAGCCTCAGGGGTCTCTCAGCGTCTCATAGGGATAGGACCTCGCTCTGCCTGTGGCCAAACAGCTCAGCGAAATTAGTCTATTTCTGCACAAGAAAACTCTACTATTAGCTGTGATCCTTCCAATTTAGTTATATTAGAGATTTGAAGATTTTATGTAGTTAGCTAGAGAATTTTAAAGCAGCATCTACCGCTGTAAATTTACGGCGGTGGGGGGGGGGGGGCCCCCGCGGGCGAACACAGACAAGCTCTATCTATAAAGAACACTGATAAAGTTCACCAAGACTTAGTGTAGACATTGTAGTTGAATATATTTTTTATTAACAGTTTGCTATTGAAATATTTCCTGGATATTGGGCAGCTGAACTTATTTGGATACACATCATTTCTAGTAACTGCAGGTCTCTTTGTTAGGTGCAAAACTCCCCTTTTATTTTTATTATACATTTTAGATATGTGTTCATTTTAATTTTACCCATTACACCTGTGTCTGTTGATATATCCACCTTGCAGTTAAATTACAATCCACAATCTTGTAGTCAGCAATAGGTTGTTTGTTGCCCAAAAAAACCGTGTATCATAAGAAAACATAACAGATACGTTTTTTTGAAATTTTGGCGAAACCCAGCATTGTTCATTGACGCAGCATCCCCGTAAATCTTAAACAGCAATTCTTATATTCACCACAGGTAATTGAAAGGTCCAAAAATACCGTGGGATATTTTCGAAAACATAACAGATACGTGTTTTTTGACTTTTGCGCACCCAGCTTTGTTCATTGCCGCAGCATCCACGTAAATCTTAAAACAGCAATTTTATATTCCCACAGTGAAATTGAAAGGTTTTGTGACTTTTTAAACTAAGTGTGTTTTCCTAAGATGTAGCACGTATCCATTTGGTGTTGTAGATGTTAATTTCAGCTTCTCCAGCCTAGATTGGGAGTAATAATGAAGTTGTGGTTGATCTCCCCTAGACTTTAATGGTAATCGCTCATAATCGATGCTCCCTATCGAAAAAACTTATCGATAGCGGCCGACAATCGACTATCGCTCGATCTCGATAGCCAACGCAATCGCTCAACACTAGTTATTAGTCTTATATTGTGTGTAATAAAACTCAGACTCAGGGTCAGATTCTCCACTATGTATAATATGCCAAATTATGTTGACAGAGGAATCACAGTAGTCACCTCCTTTATACTTACGTATATATCAAGCAGCTTTGGGATCTTGGGACGACGTGTGTAAGGGGCTGTTTTTGCAAGTTCTATAACATAACAAGCAATCCTTGTAGTGAGACAATCCCTTTAACTCCTTAACGACCGGCCACCATCTTTTGACATCGGCTGGTGCACGTCGTTCGTCTGCAGCAACGGCGGTGCTTTAACCCTTCGATTGCTGCAGTTCGTCACCGCAGCGCAATCAAAGGGTTTCCCTACTCTGTCAGGTGATCGGGACTCCTGTGACCCAACAGAGCCCAGGGAACAGCTTCACAGTCAGCCCTGGGGACCTAGAGTAGCCCCAGGGCTGTATGTGTAAGAAACCAGCAATCCGGGTAGATTGTGAGCTGCCCTGATCACTGCATGTGTCAGAATGATACAGATTACAATGTATTAGCATATATGAATTTGCTAATACATTACTAAGTGTATAAAAAAAAAAGTAACACAGTTCTCCCTTCATGGGATTTAAAAAAAAGAAGTAAAAAACAAAAAGTGTGTAAAAAATAATAAAAATAAATAAGTAATAAAATAAAAATAAATATTTAATAAAAAATAATTGTGCATACATTACACACACACAAACCCTACACATATAAGGTATCATCACGACTGTAATAACCTGTAGAATTAATCTAACAAGTTGTTATGAGTAAAATGTGAATGGTGTAAAAAAAAAAAAAAAAAAATTTTTTTTTTAATTATGCAATTATTTATAAGTGAAATTAAAATATTCCCCCAAAAAGTACAAATTGTCTCGAATAAAACGAGGCCTCATACAACTGCGTCTTTGAAAAAATAAAAAAAGTTACAACTGTTGAAACGCAAGGAGGCAAAAACTAAAACATTTTCTGATCATTAACTACTTTTCAGGCGTTCGGCTTAAGGGGTTAAAGGGAATCTATCACCATTTTTTTTTTAAATATGTGTATAACTTAAAAACATAAGGCCATTTTCTGATGACATATTTCTTCTATATGGGTTGTCCAGCAGTGAAAAAATATTCTTAAATGGAGAAAAGGTGAAAAATAGAAAATACAAAGTACTACTTACCTACCTGTCCACCACCACTGCCACTTTGAAGCTTCCTAAGGATCTGCTCTTCTTCAATTCTGGGCTTCCGTCCTGACACACAGGACAGGCTCAATCTCTATTGTAAGTCTATAGAATGTGGGCCTCCTCTGTGCATTGGAATGAGACCTGGAAAAAAAGAGGAGCTGATTCACGGAGAGATTTAAAGTGTTGGGCGACAGGTAGGTAAGTATAATTTTTTTTTCCTCCCATTTTAGATTAAATTGATCAACAACAACTTTATTGGTTCTTCAAGGAATATTTTAACTGTCTGCCAATCTCTGAGTGTCATGTGTGTGAAATATTACTGTAGTAATTCTGTAAATTTTATGTCCACCACTGATGTTAGTCTTCTATGCTTATTTTTCTTCTAACATATATTGGACTTCCATTTAAGCATCCTAACACAAAATGCTCAGAATATCACTTCTCCAACAAGCTAAACTGGTTCTCTTGGATCCCATGGCAAGGTTCACTGGAAAAACTGTACCAGTTCTAAACATATTTTAGATTGCATTGTTTTTGCTGCTATGTTTTCCTGTAATCGAAATAGTATATTATTTTATTAATATTTCAGCCATCTGCATATCTAAACCAATAGCATAATAAAAAATAAGTGTCTTGGGTAGAGTTACCTTTATTAGAACAAGATGACAGTGCCCCTACAGAAATGTCCACTGCACTCCTATGTCACTGCCCTACTTCACAACCATTAATTATATCAAGCACTAAGCTCCATAAGCATTATCACATAGTGAAATTGCATTTCGTGTGCTGTGGAGGAAGCATCATACACTATAGTTCATCAAAACTGAGAAACTGTTGTGCTTGCAAGATAATAAAAAAACTTTATGAGATGAATATCGCTGCACATTATTGCCCATTGGTAATCATAGCACAGTAGCACACTACATTTTGCTGGGTATATTCAGTACTTTGTGCACTTCTCCAGGATTGTAAAAATGTTTAAATCAGCTGTACATGGGTTGAAGTTTACTTACCATTCATAAGGTCTAGACCGCCTGGATTTCCTCATCCCTCACTGATCTTCATTTACGCTACTGCAGTGCAGACATATTAATGTGACATAATTGCTATAGTCAGTGGCCATAGCGATAATATATTGATTTGATTTTACCATTGCAGACATTGACTGGCTGTCATGAACATGTGTCTGGATGATGAGCTTTAAGGGTGTAAAGAGTGGCATTCATATGAGACAGAAAACCCTAATATTGAACTGCTATCATGGTTCCCAGATATGCCAGCCGGGATAGAAGAACAGCTTCGTCTTGGTTTCCCTCTTTACACTCTTTTAATAACCATTAGGCCAATATACACCCCCCCCCCCAAATCCCCTTGCTAACAAGGTATTTCCTCATGAGAGTGCAATAATTTAAAGATTCATGTCACTAAAGATCAAAAACTCAAAGCCGCCAGGGCTGTGCTGCCTCTTTTCAAGAGCTCCCCCAGTATTGTGAATATACCCCATGGGTATAAACATAGCAAATTGGGGTGGGAGAAAAAGTTTTACTTAATGACCATTGGCCAATTGACCCCTCCCCTTCCTTTTTGTTTCTTTGAGAGCTTTAAAGGGTTGTAAAAGGGGTTTAAAGAAGAAAACCCAGGGGCGCCCCCTTTATGGTTCCCCAGATATGAACACCCGGGTATAAAAGAACAAATTCGTGTAGGAATCCCTTTTAACCTAAATGACCATTAGGCCAATATACACACCCCCCCCCCAAATCCCCTTGCTAACAAGGTATTTCCTCAGGAGAGGGCAATATTTTAAAGATTCATGTCACTAAAGATCAAAAACTCAAAGCCGCCAGGGCTGGGCTGCCTCTTTTCAAGAGCTCCCCGGAGTCATATGTGAATATACACCCATGGGTATAAACATAGACAAATTGGTGTGGGAGAAATAGTTTTACTTAATGACCATTAGGCCAATTGACCCATCCCCTCTCCTTTGTTAACAAGGTATTTCTTTAGGAGAGGGCAATATTTCAAAGGTTCATGTCACCAAAGATCAAAAATATAAAGCCACCAGGGCTGGGCTGCCTCTTTCCAAGAGTTCCCCGGAGTCATATGTGAAGCCTCTAGAATGTACACCCTTGGTACATTGCTCATTGTGGACATATCTGCTCATGTGCACAATGATAACCTACCTGGTATTGCCAGGAACAGTAACAACGGAGTAATTTTACTATCCTATATTTTTCTATTAAGGTAGAGAAATCCCAGCATACAATTTATGCACTAGATCACCATTGCTGTTATTAGTTGAACCCTGTCAAGGATTTTATTCTATTTTGTATTGATTGTTCAGTAATTTCTGTCCGACTTATTGGATTGTCTGTGGACAGTAGCAACCCATTTATCAGATGCAGGTGTTATTTCTGTAGACTATAACAAAAAAAGAGTTTCTAGTAATTTATTTCACATCTTTTTGGCAGGAGTTGTTTTGTGGTAATACAAAAAGGTAACTATATCTATTGATCATCACTTCTAGAGACATAGCTGAAACAAGAGCTTCCAAAGGAACACTGTGTTTGACACATCCAAGTAACTGATTGAAGAGACTAACATTATTTCTTATTCTAAAGTGCAACATGAGGTCGTTTATCACAGGTTCATTTACATGTGCCTATGAAAATTGAAGGGAATTTCCCATTGGGATCAAATCACAACTAGAAAATGGGGAGATGTGTTGCTGACAAACACTGCTTTTTACCCTGCGTTAAAGATGTCATCAGCCGACAAGCAATTGTCTTTACATTCAATGGCTGATTCCAGGGCTTATACACAGGACAATAACTGGGAATGAGTGTTCCTTAGAAGTTTTATTTGGCCGATAATTGGCCTGTGCAAAAGGTCCTTAAAGAAGACCTGTGACATCTCCTGAGATGTCTATCTTATAAAAAGTGTTCCCTGAGAAATAACAATTCTGTAGAATCTTAATGTATTACTCTGTTTTGTTCTGTTCCTGGGTTATTCCTTGTAGAAATGTATTACTAAATCTGCCAACTGGGTGTTACCATTCCAGTTTTGAAAGGGGTGTGTCCTGCACACATTGACTGTCAGCTCTGATTGGACAATGTTATACTTTGCAGGGACACCCCCCCCCAATGGCTAACATCCATCTGATCGATTTGTAATGAATTTCTTGTAGGAACAACAGTGGAACCATACAATATAGAGGAAAGGTGCTCCAGAATTGTTATTTCACACAAGTACAGGCAGTCCCCGGGTTACAAACAGGATAGGGACTGTAGGTTTGTTCTTAAGTTGAATTTGTATGTAAGTCCCGAACAGGTTAGATTTATTAAATGTAATTCTAGCAAATAAAATTTTTGGATAGTACAGGGAACAGTTTTTACATTTGTTTTGCTGTCTTTGCCCTTTTTTAGAAGATTTCACCTAAGGTTCTGTATCTCATGTGCAGCTGTGGCATGCTGGCACTTGGTGATCATGGGGCGTGACTCAGTGTTGAATGTCAGCCGCGCCCCATAAATCTCCGTTTGTAACTAGGGGACGTATGTAAGTCGGAACAATATAAGTAGGGGACTGCCTGTATTTACTAAAACATACATATCAAGATTGGCCACAGGTTCTCTTTTACAGAAATATTTGATTTAAGATAGTTATGCATCTCTAATACACGTTGTATAATATAGATCAAAAGGTTTTTTTCCTACATTTGTTGACTACAGATTAACAAATAGGCAGAGTCGTCTCCTAGAACCCAGTGCTACATATTTGACTGTATAACTCTACACACAGAGACTTCATTACGTAAGATTGATTGTGTACATCCCTCACGTTTTTGTAAATATTGTATTATTTCTTTTCATGGAACAACACTGACAGATATGTCACTTCGATACAATGTAAAGTAGTCAGTGTACAGCTTGTATAACAGTGTAAATTTGATGTTCCCTCAAAATAACTCAACACCACAGCCATCAAGGTCTAAACTGCTATCAACAATAGTGAGTATAGCTCTAAGTGAAAATGAACAAATTGTGCCCAATTTGCCATTTTCACTCTACGGTGTCATGTGACTCATTATGTTACAAGGTCTAAGGTGTGAATGGGAAACAGGGATGTTAAATTTTGTATTATCGCTCTCATACTTTCTCATACTGGTCACTGGAAATTCAACATGCTCATGGCAAAGAACTGTCTGAGGATCTGAAAAAAAGAATTGTTGCTTTACAGAAAGATGGCCTAGGCTATAACAAGATTGCTAACACCCTGAAACTGCGCTGCAGACCACACAGTGGTTTAACTAGACAGGTTCCACTCAGAACAGGCCTCACCATGGTGACCAAAGAGGTGGAGTGAATGTGCTCAGCAATATATCCATAGATTGTCTTTTCACAATAGATGTATGAGTGCTGACAGCATTTCTGCAGAGGTTAAAGGGGAGGGGGGGTCAGCCTGTCAGTGATCAGACCATACGCCGCATACACTGCATCAAATCGGTCTGCATGGCTGTCATCCCAGAAAAAAGCCTTTTCTATAGATGATGCACAAGAATTCCTGTAAACAGACTAAGGGCAAACAGAAGCAGCAGACTAAGAATATGGATTATTGGAACCATGTCCTGTGGTCTAATGAGACCAAGATAAACTTATTTGGTTCAGATGGTGTCAAGTGTGTGTAGTACAAAGGCAGTGTGTGTAGTACAAAGGCAAGTGTGTTTTGCCTAAAGTCAAGCATGGTGGTGGGAGTGTCTTTGTTTGGGGCTGCATGAGTACTGCTGGCTGTGGGAGCTACAGTTCACTGAGGGAACAATGAATGCCAACATCTACTTTGACATACTGAAGCAGAGCATGAGCGCCTCCCCAGTGGCGTAGCTACGGTGGTCGCAGCGGTCATGCTTGAGACTGGGACCCTGAGCCAGGGGGGCCACAGGCCCCCTTTGCCACATCGCTGAGTCACATAGAGTCAGCAATGTAGCGATCACAGCCGCCCTCTGCATGATGCAGGTAATGGCTGAGACTGGCCGGGATACACTGAACCCGGCCGTTTAGCCCACTGGAGGCAGCAGCGTTATGTAATGATGCCATTGCGCTGCTGCTTGTACTAGGCCCTGAGCCTATAACTAGGCTTAGGGCCTAGTCGATGCCGTAAGTGGCGTCCCAGAGCGGGCGGTGTAATGATGTCATGCTGTCCGCTCCAGATTCAAAGACAAGTGTTCAGCGGAAGACCAGGGGAGAGGTGATTAGACCTACCTAACTGCTGGGTGAAGACCCTATATACACCTACCTAACTACTGGAGGTGGGAACCTATATATACCTACCTAACTACTGGGGGGACCTTATACACACCTACCTAACTACTGTGTTGAAGACTCTATATACAATTACCTAACTACTGGGGGGAGACCCTGTATATATCTACCTAACTACTGGAGTGGAGAACCTATATACACCTATCTTACTACTCAGGGGTCCTTATACACACCTACGTAACTACTGGGGGAGACCCTATATACACTTACCTAACTACTGGGAGAGACCCTATATACATCTAACTACTGGGGAGAGACCTTATATACACCTACCTAACTACTGGGAGGAGACCCTAAATACACCTACCTAACTACTGGGGGCAGAACCAATTTACACCTTCCTAATTACTGGTTTACACTGGGGGACCGTATAAACCTGCCTACCAACTAGGGGCCCTATGTACCTACTTACCTATAGGGGGCCAATATACCTACCTATTGGGGGACCTATATACCTACCTACCTACTGGGGGGCCCTATGTACCTTCTTACCTACTGGGGAGCCCAATATACTTACCTTCTTGGGTCCTATAAACCCTCCTACTAGAGGGGGCACTATATATATCTACAAATTAGAGAGGGTCCTTTATACCTACCTACTATAAGGGGCCCTATATACCTACTTACCTACTAGAGGGGCCTATGTACCTACCCATTAGGTGGATCTATATACCTACCTATCTACTGTGGGGCCCTATGTGTAGACACTCTTTTTAGGTAGGTTAGACCCTAAAAATTAGCTACCTATTTGGGGGCCCTTTATACTTACCTACTGAGGTTAACCCTATATGAAAGGGGGACTTTACCTAATTAATAGGAAGAGTCTGCTCACTTATCTGACTAATTTTTAGGGTCTAATCTACTTAAAAGGAGCATCTACCTATCTGCCTTTGAGGGTCTACCTACTGTATGGATTGTGTTCCTATATACTGGTGGCACAATTAAGGGCCCTATAGTTGGCTGGGGAAACTTTCACTGTTTGGAATCTAACAGGGTTGTGTGGTAAATTCTGAAGGGATGAGTTGTGGCCGGGAGAAGACGTCATGGTGATCTAGACCGGATGAATAAAGAAAAGAGAATGACCCATTAGATTAGACGTCACCTGTGAGATTCTAAATGTAACTGCACGGTAATCACTTTTGGGTGCAGAGCCTATGTAAACTGCTATTGACTACTATATGGTCACTGTATGGTGGTAATATACAGTTTGCAGAGCCTGTGTACACTGGTATCTACCATTATATGGTCACTATATGGTGGTCAGTGGCGAAGCTACAGAGGCCGCAGAGGTCGCAATTGCGACCGGGCCTCTGAGCTATGGGGGCCCCACAGCCTCCCTCGCCACTCTCATACAGCTGTTCCTCTGATCATAAAGCTGTATTGCAGGGAACGCACCTTCTGAGTGGAGGAGCCGCCCGGGCTGTCAGCCTCAGTACTCCTTGGCAGCTCCAGCACAGAGAGGAGGAGTGCAGGCATCAGAATGAGGAAAAAAAATGCCCGTGCCGGCTCCTCCCCTCTCATGAATATGCGAGGTATCAGACTGAATATGCTATGGTGCTGGGGGCGGGGCAGCAATAGGGGGCAGGTCATGAACGGGGAGGGAATCAGTGCTGTGAAAACAGAGCTGGTGGGAGGGAGGGGTGGAGCAGATGAATAGCAGGATTCAGGGACTGCCTTTGAGATTTGGCAGCCCCAGCCCACCATTAGAATGCAGAGAGTTGGGCAACAGCAACAGGAAGCCGTGGAGCTGCTTTAAGCCTCTGGCCCAGGTACATTTTTTCCCATGTTGCCCACTGTATGAGACAGATGATGTAAAGTAACTTGGACATTCATCACTTTATCTCTACACAGCAGAACTGAACTACTGCCATATACAGGGATCTCATTTATCACCCCAAGTTGTAACATGCATCTACAAAGGCCTTTTACAGCTTTTATGACAAGCAAACTGCACCCCATGATCAGTCATAGGGGGGAGGGGGCTAATTTCAAATTATTCAGACACAGTAGATGGCTTCCCTGCAGTATCTAGATAATTGCCGTTGCTACAGGGGTCGCAGCGGTCGCAGTGATACCAGCCACTTAGCTTTTTGAAGGCAGCGGTGCGATGAAATGATCTCATTGCACAGCTGCCTCCTCGGCCGCACAGTTGTCATATGCTGTGCGGCCGAGGAGCTGATAGAGGAGCGTCTCCGCGCTGGCGACGTGATGACGTCATGCCATCAGTGTCAGCAGAAGAGGAAGACGCTCAGCTGGGAAGCAGCAAAGGTAAGTATTTGTGTTATTATTTTTAATTTCTGTTACCTGCCTGTGGTGAGCTGTAGCCATATATATATACCTGCCTGGGGGGAGCTGTAGCCATATATATACCTGCCTGGGGGGAGCTGTACCTATCTATATACCTGCCTGTGGGGAGCTGTAACTATCTATATACCTGCCTGTGGGGATCTGTACCTATATATATATACCTGCCTGTGGGGAGCTATACTTATCTATATGCCTGCCTGTGTGGAGCTATACTTATCTATGAACCTGCCTATGGGAACCTATACCTGCCTGTGGGACCTATAGCTATATACCTGCCTGTGTGGACCTATACCTATCTATATACCTGACTATGGGGACCTATAGCGGTAGGGGGGCCCCGAGCTGAGGTTTTGCACCCGTGCCCCTGAGTCTCTAGCTACGCCCCTAATGGTGGTAGTAGTAGTCTTAGTGTAACGGTTTATTTTCAGTAACAGTAGGATGGTATTATTCAGAACATTTATGTTGGTGATATGTGTTTATGATGTGGTATTATTAGGTGCTTGTATATTGTTGTTATTGATGTTTTTGGTCTTGGTATACTAGTTTTCTTAGTAACATTATGGTGGTATTAATCATTATATGATAATGATATGTGGCATATTATTTGGCCCTTGTAAATTGTTGTTGTTGTTATTATTGGTGTTGATATATTGATTTCGTCAGTAACAGTATGATGTTAATAGTCACTATATGGTAGTTATATGTGGGGTATTATTTGGTTCTTGTATATTGTTGGTATAGGATATATCGGTCTTAGTATACTGGTTTGGTCAGTAACAGTATGGTGGTATTAGTTACTATATAGTGGTGAGATGTGGTGATAAGGTGGCCCTTGTTCTGACCCGCAGAATATAGAAAACATGTCAATTTAACTGTCCAGTACAAACTCCAACAAAAACTAAACCCAAAAAACAAATGCACAATTGCATTTTTTACCTGCTTACCCTGCCTAAATTTTTTTTCTGGAGGGGAGTAGCCAAATGGAATACACACTGGCTTTATATCTTTTAGAGTGTAAGCCCTCACGGGCAGGGACCTCTCTCCTTCTGTACCAGTTGTTAGTTAGTAATTTGTCACCTTTGTACTTGTTTGACCTATGTTATGTATGAAACCTGAATGTACAGCGCTCTGGAACCAAGGGCGCTCAAAAATAAATAATAATAAATAATAATAATAAATAATAATAATATCTTGTTTTTCTTTGGCCCTATTTGAAATGAATTTTCTTCTATATATATGGACAGTATATATATATATATATATGTATATACAGTTGAAACCAGAAGTTTACATACACAATATAAAAGGAAAATGACACATATGCATGCTTTTCTCACTATCTGAAATAAAGTCAGAATAAACCTTGCCCGTTTTAGGTCAATTAGGATTACCAAAATTATTCCTATATATTCGTATGTATGTATGTCATTGGAAGGTAGTAGATCCTCTGTGCCACTAATTTTGAAACATACGGTTCCCTAGTCTTCAACCTTAAGAACCCACATACAGTTGAAAAACTGCAGCGGGTCCGGGCTTGCACATCGATGTGCCACCTGGATCCACTGCAAGAGACGAGCGCCACCTGGGGCAAACCTTGTCAGTGCAGAGTAGAACAGAGTAGAGGTGAGTGTGGCTCAGACAGGGTAATGTTTCTCACTGAGGAGAGGCACCATGTTGTTGTGTGAGGATTTAATCACCTTTTCCACGTCCCTGGATCTTTCACATACTGTCATGGGGTCTGGCGCGGGTGCCATCGTTCCCCGCGGCCGACTCCCTGCCTGGTCACTTACCCGTCCGCGCTCCTGTGCTTCCTGCTCCTGCCTGTCCCGGCCGCCTGTCCCGCGCGCGCTACGACTGGTCTGGATTTAAAGGGCCAGCGCCCTGGTAATTTGTCAATTGCCGGTCGCTGGTCCTATATAAGGTACACGCCCCCTGCACTCTCTGACAGTTTGTTGGTGTGCATTTAGTGAGTCTTGAGAGTGTTGGAGTTCCGTATTGATTACCCGTGTACCAGTCCGTTCCGCTATGCTTCCTGACCTTGCCTGTTTGCCACCGGCACTGACCGTCTGCCCGTCTCTGACCACGAACCTCTGCCGCCTGTCCTGACCTCCTGCCTGTCCCCGACTACGTCTCTGGATTCTGTACTACGCATTACCCCAGCCGCCATCGCAAGCAAAGTCACGTCAGTGCTAGCGACCTGGTAGCCTCACGCCGCAGCAAGTCCATCCCGCTTTCCGGCGGGCTCTGGTGAATACCGGAGGCTACTTAGACTCCGCTCCCTGGCGTGGCTTAACTATCATCACTTGCGGTGGTCCAGCGAATCCACCGAACCATTACATTACAAACTGGCCATGGATTCCACCAGGGTACCTTTGCCTGAGCTCCGGGACGTTACGACGGCCGTCGCCAAACAGAGCCAGCGTATTGATCAGCTCGCGGCCATGATGCAGAACGTTGTGGCCCGTCTACCTCCGCCTGTGGCTGCTGCTGCCACGCCAGCACCAGTTGCTCCTGCAGCCATTTCTCTACCTGCTCATGTACCGGGACCATCTCTGCATCTGCCGCTTCCCTCTCGCTATGATGGAGACCCCAAGAAGAGGCTTCATCAGTCAATGCTCCATCCACATGGAGATGTTGGGGCATCAATTTCCTACCGAGCGGGCTAAGGTGGCCTTTATAATTAGCCTCTTATCGGGGGAAGCCCTGGACTGGGCCACTCCACTATGGGACCGAGGATATCCGCTGACGGCAAATCTGCAAACCTTCCTCCAGGGGTTCCGCACCGTCTTCGAGGAACCTGGCCATACCTCCTCCGCTGCCACAGCTCTGCTCCGTCTCCGTCAGGGCGACTCTACCGTGGGTCAGTACTCCGTGCAGTTCCGCACCCTAGCCTCTGAGCTGGACTGGAATAATGAGGCTTTGGTGGCGACCTTCTGGCAAGGCCTTTCGGGGCGTATTAAAGACGAGCTCGCTGGTCGGGACCTGCCATCTGCTCTGGACGAACTGATTCGGTTAGCTACCCGAATTGATATTCGGTTTGCCGAGAGACAACAAGAGCTCCGCCTCCAATGGGAGATCGCCCGACCACGCCGGCTACTGTGGCGGTTCTGGCCACTTTATTGGGGACTGTCCGGTGCGTCCGGGAAACTCTTGCACCTAGGGCTCGCAGGAGCGGCATCCCTAGGTGTCAGTGCGGCCTCTCCCCGTCTGACCATTCCCGTACTCTGTGGAATTTCGCCGGACAGCACCTTCCAAGCCACTGCCTTCCTTGATTCGGGGTCCGCTGGAAATTTTGTCAGCCAAGCTCTGCTGTCCAAATTTCGTCTCCCGGTGACCCCTCTGCAGAAACCCATGTTCGTCTCCTCCGTCAGTGTGGAATGCCTAAAGGATGCTATTCAGCTCTGCACTGCGCCCCTCACTTTGCAGATAGGCGCCCTAAACAAGGAGACTCTGAAACTTCTTGTTCTGCCTCGCTCCTCATCTGAAATCCTCCTGGGCCTTCCTTGGTTGCAAGACCATGCTCTGACCTTGGACTGGAACACGGGCGAGATTATCCGTTGGGGTCCCGCGTGCCACTCGCGATGCCTTCCTGTACTCCATTCTGCTCTACGGCCCACCACTGTAAAGTCTACGAAGCCTCTGTCGGGTTTGCCCACTCCGTACCAGGATCTAGCCAACGTATTTTCCGAAAGACAGGCCGAAACTCTGCCCCCCACACCGGCCTTCTGACTGTCCTATTGACCTGCAACCCGTTAGTACTCCTCCCCGAGGCAGAGTCTATCCTTTCTGTCCCGGAGACTAAGGCTATGTCGGAGTATATCCAAGAGAATCTCCGTAAAGGCTTCATACGCAAGTCTTCCTCACCTGCGGGGGCCGGCTTCTTCTTTGTTGAAAAGAAAGATGGTATTCTCCGACCCTATATCGATTATCGGGGACTTAACAAAATTACTATAAAAAATCGATACCCGCTGCCTCTGATCTCGGAGCTGTTCGATCGCCTGCGTGGCGCAAAAATTTTCTCCAAGGTGGATTTACGGGGAGCATACAACTTGATTCGTATCCGTGAAGGCAATGCATGGAAGACGGCCTTTAATACCCGAGATGACCATTTTGAATATCTTGTTATGTCGTTTGGCCTCTGCAACGCTTCGGCAGTGTTCCAGAATTTTGTCAATGAGATCTTCCGCGATCTCCTCTACATCTGTGTTATCATCTCCCTAGATGACATCCTAATCTTCTCTCCTGATCTGGAAACCCACCGCCTCCACGTCCGCCAGGTGCTCAAACGTCTCCGTGACCACCAATTATATGCCAAACTGGAGAAATGCTTGTTTGAATGCACCTCGTTGCCCTTCCTGGGGTACATCGTCTCGAGTCAGGGTCTCCAGATGGACACCTCGAAGCTCACAGCAGTCTTACAGTGGCCTCGACCTGTGGGCCTTCGCTCTATCCAACGCTTTCTGGGGTTCGCAAATTATTATAGACAGTTCGTCTCGCATTTCTCCACGCTCGTGGCCCCGCTGGTGGCCCTTACGAAGAAAAATGCCAACCCTAAATCCTGGCGGTCAGTAGCCCAATAAGCTTTTGATCATCTTAAATCAGCTTTCGCTTCTGCTCCAGTTCTGTCTCGTCCAGACCCGCAGCGTCCGTTTACCGATCATAAAAATCTTCTCTATCTGCAGTCTGCCCAACGACTGAATCCTCGGCAAGCCAGGTGGTCACTCTTTTTCGCCCGCTTTGATTTTCTTCACTTCCGGCCAGCTAGGAAGAACGTCAGAGCAGATGCCCTCTCTAGATCCTCGGAAACAGTGGGCTTGGAGCCACCTCTGCAACACATAATTCCTCCTGAACGTCTCCTTACACCGGCCCCCGTGGACCTTCTACAGCTGCCTCCTGGGAAGACCTACGTATGCCCTGCCATGTGGCCTCGTATCCTGAAGTGGGGACAGGCCTCACAAACAGTGGGTCATCCTGGAGTCCACACGGCTCTGCAACTAATCACTCGTTATTATTGGTGGCCCACTCTCGCTCAAGATGTTAGAGACTTTGTCCTGGCCTGTACCTCCTGTGCCCGTAATAAAGTCCCTCGTCTCAGACCCGCGGGTCTGCTTCAGCCTCTCCCGGTGCCAGAAAGACCTTGGTCCCATGTAGCCATGGACTTTGTTACGGAGCTCCCGGGCTCCTCTGGAAACACTGTCATCTGGGTGGTGGCAGATAGATTCTCTAAGATGGCTCACTTTGTTCCTCTGCATGGGTTGCCATCTGCCCCCCAGCTGGCCCAGCACTTCTTTCACCACATTTTTCGTTTACACGGTCTCCCATTGCATATCGTCTCGGATAGGGGGGTCCAGTTTGTTTCGAAGTTCTGGCGGGCTCTATGTGGTCAGTTGCAGGTTCAGTTAGACTTCTCGTCTGCATACCACCCTCAAACTAACGGGCAGGTAGAGAGGGTTAACCAAGTTTTAGGCACCTACCTACGACATTTGGTATCCGCCCGTCAGGATAACTGGTCTAACCTCCTCCCTTGGGCGGAATTTTCATATAATTCTCTAGACTCGGAGTCCGCTGGAGCCTCTCGTTTTTTTTATTGTGTTTGGGCTACATCCCACCCGCCCCTCCCTCTGGCTACCTCGTGTCAAGTTCCTGCCGTGGATGCCCAAGTGCGACACATCAAGGCACTTTGGCAAGTCACACGACAGGCCCTTCTACGGGCCTCCGCTCGCACCAAGGTCCAGGCTGACAGGCACCGTAGACCTTCACCCATATTTAAGCCGGATGATAGGGTTTGGTCATCTGCCAAGTATATTCGTTTCAAGGTGCCCAGTTACAAGTTAGGCCCTAAGTATTTGGGCCCTTTTGTTGTACTACGGCAACTGAACCCGGTGTCCTACAAGCTCCGCTTGCCTCCTACTCTGCGTATCTCGAAGGCCTTTCATGTGTCTCTCCTCAAGCCTATGGTGCTAAATCGCTTCTCCCGTGGATCTGTCTCGCCTTCTCCTGTGGCCAACTCTGATAACATCTCTGAGGTCAAGGAGGTGCTGGCGGAAAAAACAGTGAGGGGGAAGCGGTTCTTTCTTATTGACTGGAAGGGGTTCGGGCCTGAGGAGCGTTCGTGGGAACCCGAGGCCAACTTGTCACCTGACCTCCTCTCTAAATTCCGTAGAAAGAAGGGGGTGGTACTGTCATGGGGGCTGGCGCGGGTGCCGTCGCCCCCCGCAGCCGCCTCCCTGCCCGCAGGGGGTCCGGCGCGGGTGCCGCGGCTGCCCGCGTCCAGCCCCTCGCTGCTCAGGTCCCCGCGCCTGGTCACTTACCCGTCCGCGCTCCTGTGCTTCCTGCTTCGGCTTGTCCCGGCCGCCGCTGGCGTACCCGCTGCTTAGGGCGCGCACGCGACGACTGGTCTGGATTTAAAGGGCCAGCGCCCCGGTAATTTGTCTATTGCCGGCCGCTGGTCCTATATAAGGTACACGCCCCCTGCACTCTCTGCCAGTTTGTTGGTGTGCATTTAGTGAGTTTTGAGAGTGTTGGAGTTCCGTATTGATTACCCGTGTACCAGTCCATCCCGCTACGCTTCCTGACCTTGCCTGTTTGCCGCCTGCCCTGACTGTCTGCCTGTCTCTGACCACGAGCCTCTGCCGCCCGTCCTGACTTCCTGCCTGTCCCCGACTACGTCTCCGGATTACGATTCTGTACTACGCATTACCCCGGCCGCCATCGCAAGCAAGTCACGTCAGGGGTAGCGACCTGGTAGCCTCACGCCGCAGCAAGTCCATCCCGCTTTGCGGCAGGCTCTGGTGAATACCGGGTGCTACTTAGACTCCACTCCCTGGCGTGGCTTAACTATCATCGCTTGCGGTGGTCAAGCGAATCCACCGAACCATTACACATACACTGTAACAAATACCAATAAAAGACATTTAACTTTTTGGCTGTAACGTCTAAAGATGAGGAGCTGTTCAAGGGGGTATGAATACTTTTGCATCCCACTGTATATACACAATAAGAGTGTCCATTTATTAAGTCTAGAATTTTATTATAAAATTAGATGCATGTCATTGCACGTCGGTAATCACTGTTATTCTTTTATATGGCAGAGGGCCATTTTTGCTCCCTCTAGACACAGTTGCTGGGTGTAAATAAGTATTTTTAAAACATTACATTGGCTGGTTTATATTTTATGTTCTTTCCTTTTGATGCTTAATTGCGTAATTGTATTTGTTATTGAAATAAAAGCAAAGAATAGGGTAATGAAGAAATCAATACAAACACACTTTGTGAACTAAAGGAATGGCAGGAAATGTACTGTACATACAGGTAGTCATTCGCAATACATTATTGATGGCTTTCCTTTTTATATTCATGCAATGTCCATCCTGCGGTGGTAGTTTATGGAAATTCCTGTTACAGAAATAAGAAAACCAACCAAAATTAAACAACAAAGCATTGATCACCTCTAAACTAAGAAATGTAGTTTTCAAATGCCACAATTCAGAAGTGCGTCCTTTAAATGTTACAAGCAAGAACTGCATAAATGTCATAGTTAAGAGCTGGCTTTAACTTGTGGCGTGATAACAGACAAGCACCTTAAAATGCATCACGTTCCAGTTCCTCTGTGCTCTTCCATAGACATTTATTAGCCAGTAAATGCCGTAAGCAGAAACTAAGAAACTTCCTAAGACTGATTAAGTCCATTATACATACTGATGTACAATCACAGTGATCTCAGTTATCAGAAGGGCTTGGCTTCCTTGTCATAAATTACGATACAAGTGGTCACACAAATTGCAATATTATTTTATTCTGTAATCACCAATGAAATGTTCTTTTATCACGTCTACTCAGATTTTAACTGATTGCTTAGGTTTTTAGTATTTAAAGCAGACAATCTTGCGTGCAAATTAGCTATGAGTCAGGGTTAAATACTAATATTTCAATGAGAATAATCAGATAATTAATAGCCAAAGACCATGTAGCAGACCAGTTGTATCACAGAATGTAAAACATATTTAAAGGTATTTAAATTATAGGGGTTTTCCAAGACTTTTAAACACCTCCTTATCACCTCTTACTGTGCAAAAATAGAAAGAAACAAATACTTAGTATGAGTTAATTTTCTATTTTATCATAGTGTGAGGTGCAGTGAGGTTTTTAAAAGTCTTTAATCAAGATGAAAAAAACAACATTAACAGCAACATAAAAGTCCCTAATAAATAAGCAAAGATCATAGGTGACTGGAGGGGATATCACAGAGAAGCACAACCACCTTTAACATACATTCATCCAAAAGAAGACCTAAAGAGGAGAAAACAAACTATATCCCCCAAAGGTCCGCAAACAAGCCCGAAATGTTTTCTTTACCCAGTCAGGGGATTAAGAGGAAATATTTTAGGCAAAATAACAAACTCCATTCATGCTTCAGTTGTGATAATGACCATATATACTTGGCCACAAATAGAGTGGAGCCACTCACATAAACCCTCGTCCCATGTTGATACTCAGGCAGCTGATGAATCCATAAATTTTAGGGGAAACACAATTGAATAAAAAAAAAACTTTTGGGGGTTGATAGGTGACTTGTTTGTTTTTCAACTCTTTAGTTCTTCTTTTGGATTTACCAGTTCCTGACAAGGTCATTTAATCCCCTCCTTAACAGGCTCATCTTAATTTTCTTGCACTCGGTTATTATACGACTTTTTTACCTTTTTTGTGATTTTCACAGTAGATTTTTTTCATAATATGAAGTGAAATGGTAAAAACAAAAATTGAAAAAGTCTGTTTTTTTATTTTCTGGCACTGTAATTGTGTCACTTTCTATCACATAGGTGATAAATTTTGTGGGTCATCAGGGGCAAGACTAAAAGCTGCAGTTTGGGCTTTTTTTTATTAAGATTTTTTTTTTTTCATTTTATTTTGCATATTGTGCACCCCACAAAGTAAAAAAGAAACCTTTGGGGGTCATTTTTACATTATGTTTTGCTGATGCACACCCCCTGAAGTCACTGTAGAGCTGATTTGGGTCTCTTAAGATCCAGCAGCATCTCCCGCTTCTAAGCCTTCCTGCTTCCTGCTCGTTGAGCACTGCATATACAGTGGGTACGGAAAGTATTCAGAACCTTTTAAGTTTTTACTCTTCTTTCATTGCGCCATTCTTTTTTAACCTTGGGCCCGGTCTTGCCTTGCCCCAATTCTGTCTTGAGTCCTTGGGAATTCCTTTGACTCATGATTTCATGTGCTCTGACATGCACTGTGAGCTGTGAGGTCTTTTATAAACAGGTGGGTGCCTTTCCCATCAATCCAATTTTTTAATTAAACCAGCTCAATCCAATGAACCCCCAAGGGGGATCAGAAGGAAATGTACAGAGTGGTTAATATGAGTGTCCCCACAAAGGGTTGAATCTTATGCTAGTGTTGACGATTTTTACGACAAAATTTAAATCGGCAAGGTTTTTAGGTGACAAATTTCCAAACTGCGATAATTAGATTAAAATCTGTGCATCATTATTTAAAATCGCGCCTTTTTTTGGGGTTCGTAATTTTGGCGGCCCGCAAATCAGATTACAGAATAGAGCAGGGTGAGATGTTGTGCGAAGTATGACTGGGAGTGTATGGTTGCATTGGTGGAAAAAACACATGACCTCGTTTTACAAAAAACAGCGTTTTGTTTTAGCCTCATTCTCTCAGCTTCATAGGGGAAGGGCCTCGCTTGTGTGGCCAAACACCAGCGAAATTTTGTCTATTTCTGCACAGA